>JAEHOM010000387.1:0-12401 GCA_016433075.1 Hoplolaimus columbus | reverse complement strand
AATGTAATTTGTTTGGAAATTTTGACTTCCATTTTTGGGTCAAAAAGTCTTCGACAGTGAATCGAATGATTTTGACTACTTTGTCACGTATGCTTAAAATTAAGGAAAAGTTCATTGATTCAAATTGAATTTTGTATCGACGCGAATGGAACTGATTACGAATTACGGGTCGGACTCGGACTCGGAATCTCTCGTTCTAAACCAGTTTTTGAACCGTTTGGCAAACCATATCAGATTCGTGTTTCTCAGCCCTGAAACCCCCCCCCCGGATACCAAAAAATCAGCTTTCTCGGAGGTAACAATTCACCCTGAAGCGGCGCTTCGCGCTGCTTCAACCGCTAGTGACTCAATAAAAATACCTTGAATGACCATGTTTCATTATATCATTATTCTCATGCGTTTGGATTTGGTGTAGTTTGATATCATTTTAGGAATAATTGAATTTTTTGACGTGATCTGATGACCTCACGTGAAACTCGCGTCAAACGTAATGTTAGTTAAATTTTACGTCAGATTAGATTAGTCGTACTCGAAAACCCGTAAATGCGTGTTTCAGGGCAAAAACGGACATGATTTTCATCAAAAAAGGAGATAGGGCATAGGGTCATAAAATTGAAAAATACTTGCACTTTTCAATGCAAGACGTTAATACCAAATCGGTACTTGTATACTTTAGGTACCGTTTTGCAAAATCATAGAGATCCTTTTGTTTTGCAAAATTTTCAACAAAAATTTTGTTTTCTTGAAATGTGCTAAAAACACGTTTTTGAGTGGGTTTAAGTCGATTTTTAGGAAAAATTTTTTTGCTCCCCAAAAATGGTACCTAAAGTATACAAGTACCAAAAAATCGGTACATCTCCATTATCCGCAAATATTGATGTAAAATCTAATCCTCTATCATTAATTTAGCATTTATAAGATTCATCTTTTCGGTTGTACTGCAATTTAACCCCTCCCCCACATTTTTGGAGCAAAATATCGATGTCCAAACTTTTAACTGAAAACACGTATTCAATACGCTTAAGGATTCAATACGCTTTAGTTTTCAATACGCTTAAGGATTTTTAAAGGATTTATTGAAAATTTTAGGCAAAGAGCAAAGATTTGCTATGTGCTGGTTGCCAACTGGAGGGCTCATCAAATTTAAGTGTCACTGAAGCGTTCTCTTCGCCCGCTCCCAAAGCGTTCTCTTCGCCCGCTCCCAGTGAAGGGTTCTCTTCGCCCGCGTTGCGCTTGCTCAGACGTAGAATTGTGCAAGAGTTAATCACCACAGAGCGGGATTATGTGCGACTGTTGCAAAATCTCGTCCAGGTGTACCATGATTCCGCTACAGTAATTCAACCATTTTCAAGGGCTTTTTGGAGCAGTGCCGTCGTTGCAAGGAGTTATTTCCGGAGGAACGTGTGCAGCGTATATTCGGCAACCTTGAGCTCATCTATATGCTACACACGCGATACATATACCGGGAATTGCAAGCCGCGCTGGATGAGAAGGAGCCCGAACAAAGCGCATTTGCCAATGTGTTCCTGAGAAATGTGAGATTAGAATTGAATTTCCTGACTTATACGGTGTTTTTTCCAATGCAACCCACTGATTTTGGTGTCATTCGATTCCTCTCGTCTAGCTTAGTCGATCTAGGGTAGGAGAAGTTGCGTACTCTAAGAAAATAAAAAGTTACAGCCTCATGAATTTCAAGGAAAAAGTTACTATTTTGACCTAAAAAGGTCATAAAAATACATTAGATCCCTTCAAATACTTAAAATAACATCAATTTTGAGCATTCCTGGCCTCATAGAATTACAGAAAAACATTCTGTTAAAAAATTCAATTTTTTACGTCAAGCAAGAGCGTGACCAAGGGGGGACGAAGGGGACGCGTCCCCCCCTCCCCCGAAACTGGAAAAATAAAAAATTATTCGGCGGTAGGGGGAGAGAAATTGAAAAAAATAGAAAAATCGTTCAAAATAGGTCAAAATTTTTATCAATTGCCTTAGTAGAAATGGTCTAAAATACCAAAAAAAAATTTCCCGGCGGCGCCTGTCGGCACCGCCGGCCACTCAAAAGGTTACTTTTTCAATCAAAAAAGCGATAGCTTCCCGCCCCATAAAAAATTGGCGTTAATTCCTATGAAAAGTTGCCAAAAAGGGTTGACGAGCAAAAACGAGCATAATTTACGCTGTCGGATGATACTCTAACGGTTATTTTACGCTTTAAAAAGTAAAAAATTACTAGTTTTGATGGGTATGGGGTAGCCAGCTGTCCATAAATGTGTTTTTCAAAGGGGGCGATTTGCATATAGGGCCCTATGGTTTCTCCAAGTGACGGAGCTATCTATCTTCCGTTCGTGGCCAGAGGCACTCACTGCTTCGCCTCCGCTCGGGTGCTACGGTCGGCCCGACCGTCCGCCTGCACCTTCGCTCCGGATTCGCTAGCTCGCCCCCCCCCTTTACTACCTACAAATGACAGCTTCTGCTTGTCGTGCTTCGGGCTGCCTCTGGAAACTTTATTAGTTGGCATTGCATAATCATTCAAAATAAAGCTCAGAAGCATGTTTTCCGTCCCCGAAAACCTAAAAATGGTTGTTTTAAGTATTTGAAGGGATCTAATGTATTTTTTGGACCTTTTTAGGTCAAAAATGGTTTTTCCTTGATTTTCATGAGGCTAACTTTTGATTTTCTTACTTAGGTTACGCAACTTCTTCCTTATTAGATCGATTCAGCTCGACGAGAGGAATCGAATGACACAAAAATCATGGGTGGTTAGGAAACCCCAGTCAGGAAAGCTTTAGAATTTTCAAGAGGGTTTAATAAGGAAAAAATTTAAATCCTTTTTAATGGTTTACATGTTACTTCCAGGCCCATAACGAGGGGTCAAGGGGGCTAATAAGGTGGGCTTCAGCCTCCCTGAAATTTTTTCTTGTTACGCCCCTATTACCTGTTACTTCCTAATAAGAGCCAGCAATTCGGTGTTTACACGGACTACTGCAATAATCGGACGCTTTCCTGCACCGAACTTGCCATGTTGGATCAACAACCGCAATTTGCCCGCTTTTTCGAGGTCTGATTTGATTCAACTTCAAAAAAAAAAAGAAACACAACTTCTATAGGTCTGTCGTTTATTAAGAGGAATGCCTGCATTGAGCTTGGACAGTGTGCTGGTGACGCCTGTTCAGCGAATATGTCGTTATCCTCTTCAGTTACTTGAGTTGCTGAAGGCCACACCAGCTGGACATCCTGACCGGTGTTTATATGCGCTAAATTTTATATATTTTTAAAATTTTGATTGACGCTCGAATTGGCACAACGCACAATGAGGCAAGTGGCTGCGCAAGTTAATGATGGAAAGCGCCGAGTGGACGCAATTCAGAAGATATGGCTTTGGCAGAAGAGTGTGCATGGGTTCAAGGTAGGATTATTGCTCTTTTTTTTGAAAATTTTTGAGATTTTCAGGGCCTTGATCTGATTGAGAATAATCATCGAATGCTGATTAACGGCGAGTTGCACTGTCGTGCACTATGGAGAACCCAACTACAATGGGCCAAAGATGTGCACGTCTACTTGTTTGATCAGACCATAGTACTTTGCCGAAGAGATGTGCTGAGACGGAGTCAACCTGTGTTCAAGGAACGCATGTCCCTTCAGGGCACAACAGTGCAGGATTTGTACGACGGCAAAGGTCAGACAATCGATAATTAATATTCCATTTACTGATTGGTCGAATTACAGAGCTGATCACGGGTGCATCGCTGAAAAATGCGTTCAAGCTAGCCACATCAAGCCGGGAATACATCTTCAGCTGTCCAGACCCAGCCACCAAAGGCCTGTGGTTGGAAGCACTGCGCGAAAGGCCCCGATCTCAGCCTCCTACTTCCGCAGAAAGGCGACTGGTGATGATGATGTGAGCATGTGAGCCCAGCTAAATGGACCCAAGTGACCGAATTATTTTGACGCATATCCATGATTATATTGTCTTCTATTGTGAATCATTCAACTCTATTACAAAAGGGTTAAAATGTGGTGAATGATGTGTTTCGCTAATAAATACCTTCTCTTTTTATTTATTAGTCGCAGTTAGTTTATTTGATGAACGCTGGGCTTTTCTTTCTTTATTGGAAAGATCACAAAACGCATAGACTATGAACTTATGGAGAAAGAAAATTTTTTATCTGTTAAATTTTTCCATAAATCGAAAAATAGATGTATTTTCTGCAAAATTATTTGCAACAAGGACGCACCAACTAACAAAACACTCTTTAGTTCGTTGACGCAAGAAAATCTCATTTCGTCAATGAGGTGGTTTTTTAAACCGGTTGTATCCCCCCCCCACACTCGCTTATAATTTATTCAGTATTCTCAAGGGTCCTTTCGTGAAATCCGAACAATTGGCAATCAAAAACGCAATTTTTTTTGCCGGAGTCATTATGTCTATGGCTCCTTCGTGCGATGATCGGTCGACCAAAGCTCAACTGTATTCAAGATAAATTAATCTTTTATTTATAAAAGGAAAGGTTTCAATTTTGACTAGTAAGGAGTAGAGAACTGAAGAGGGAAAATTATTGAAGCTCTGCTGTTTGGTAGAAATCACCGGAAATTGACAAAAGGTTTGGTGTTGGTGAGATAGTACTTTCGGTTATACTGTGGCACTCATGAACACCAATTCGCTGTGGTCGCCGTCCACTCCTCCTAGCGTTGTTCTCTTCTCATCACCGCTTTTCCTCCCTCCGTCCTTCATCAGCCTTTTATCGCTGATGGACACCTTATTCGTCTGTCGCTGCTGTTCTTCTCTGTCATCATTTCTCCATTCTCCGACGCTCCGTTGCCCATCCGCCGTTGTCACGTTCTGAGCAGTCTCTCGATCAGGCGAGCCCAAGTCCCTTCTCCGTCTCTTTCTTCTCCAGCCCAAATGGGCGAAGAAGGCAGTGGACAGGTAGATAACCAATTGGATCAGCGAGATGATGGAACCTCCGATCCACAACGAGATTTGTCCTTGGTGGGAGCACGAATGAAAGAGATTACAGCGAGACAAACCACCAAGTTGCGCTACAAATGAGGGCGGTGTCATGGAGAGCATATGCTGGAAAATAGTATTTAGGTACATATATGAGACGCAGTCAGCCAGTTAGTTCGGAAGTAAATCGGACCCTGATGATGGTGTAATCCAGGGTGATGTAATACACATCCAGAATGATCGTGTTCTGCAGTTCATCCCATTTCTCAGAGTCATTCACAAAGTGTCTGGCTTGTTCTGACGGGAAATGCGCTAAACCAGTGAATAAATTTTTTTTCGAAGTTATTAGTTATAGTGATGTGATTAAGATGTCGACTGAATCAAAATGTCGACTTTTTTGACCCTATTGAAAAAAGAAACCTATATATTATTAGGCACGCCTCACAGAACCATCAAAATGATGAGTTCGGAACATAGGCCTAAATGTCTAACTAACTAATGTAAGGTCCAAAGAGGTTGTTGACACTTTGATTTTTGGCCTTTGAGTTGTAAATGATTAGACTAAAATAGTTTCAAATATAGTAATTATAGTAGGGTAGGTCGACCAATTTTTTTCCGGCCAAGATTCAAAATTTTTTCAATATTTCCGACATTCAAGGGTTTTTTTTCGACATTTTCAATTTTTACGCCCAAAATTTCAAAATTTCCGACGTTCAATGGGCGGGTCGACCCACCCTAATAATTTTTATGGTTTCAACACAGTTTATTTTTGTATCAGTTTGGCTAATAAATCCCCCTGCCCGATGCATTGTTTTTTCTTTTAAATGCTGAATTTTCATAAGCCATTTTGCCGCTGTCGCTTTACTTACAATAGGTGACTGTCTTGTCGAAGTGCCAGTAATTGCACGGTGGACCACAATGGCTCTTGCAGTGCTTCAAGCGGTAAAAAAGAAGTCAATACGCAACAAAAATGGGCGGATGTCCTCACCGCAATTCTTTCCGCGTTCAGTTTGGGAAAAATGCAGCGGATGAACTGGCTAGTGGTGCAGATGTTTGGGGTAACCGGCCTAGAAGCTGCTGCCAGTGAACAGTTGCAGTCCCGTTCCGCCTGCGACATAAAACAGACCTTAAGGGATGGAGTCAACAGCACAACTTTATGCAATCTCCACCTTACTTCGAAACACCAAACACGGGAGTAGGTACCAGCATCATCCTCGCGGCATTTGAAGTGAGGCGGATAGTTTTTAAACTCGTACCGAGTTGCCCGCAACGGAAATATCGCATGGACTCCGGAAGGCACAAATGACCTGCAAACAAACGCAAAAAGATGAAGAAAAAGAGGGAAATGGAGAAAGATAAGGAAACCATAATCTGGTCATATTTTTAATAGGTTCATTGTCATAGGTCATAGCATAAACACATCATTTTTTTGAAAAAAGCCATTTCTAAATACCGAAAGAAACTTTTCGTATGTTACAGGAATTGGGAGGTGATCAAAGCTTTTTTCTGGGCATCCATTGTCAGACAATAACACTATGTGCCCTTTTCACAAACGTATTTAAGAAATTAATTAATTCAGTGAATAAGAAAAGTTTCTCGCAAACAAAATATAATGCAATTTTAATGATCAAGGGATGCAGCCTAAACTCACATGTCGTGATCAATGCCTTTGCCATGTTCAGCCAACTTAACAATGATTCCGTCGTTCAGCATCTGATTAACGCCCGGGTTGTAAAGATGTTTTGGCAATCGTAAAACGATCCTTTGACCTAAAACACATATATAGTCGATGGATGCTTATTTTAAACACCGTGTCCGAAGCCATCTATGCGTTGTTCCACGCCATGAAGACGAAAACATCTTCCGGCACTGGTCATGATCTCCTCAACTGTCGGACATATTCTGTCAGACTCAACAAAGAACGCATCACAGGCGATTGCCGCCTTCCGGATGAACTCAGTGAATGTGAGTTCCATGCCGTTCTCATCAGGACCAATGCTGGACAACAACTCGTTAAGTTCCGTGTCCAACTCATCGATCCGGCTTTCAGAGATCAGCTCCCTATAGAGCTGTTGATGAAGTGGGTGCTGGTAAGGACTGGGAAAGGCCAGCTCCAGGTATTGGGTGAGTCCGGCACTGACATTATGCGCTTGGAGAAAGGTGCGATTGAAACGGTTGAACGGGCACACCACAATGTCGGGCAATGTCAACTTCACTGTACGATTTGACGAAGGTTATGCGGAGGATCAACAACAACAACAACAGCAACTTACTCTCTTCCATCACAGCATAGGTGACCACCAAAGGACGATTGTTGAATTCCCACACTGAACAAGCGAAATTGATGAGTGTGAGTGAAAAATTGTCCAAACTGACCGATGAGCGCACAACCGACCAATGCAGCCAGTGTTGCGAGCACAACAATGGTCATCCACACTGTGCGCAGCCAGCCTACAGTTTTAATAGTGTCACGAATGCCATGGAAAGTGGTGTTTTCCTTAAAATTTTGTTAAAAATAATAGTGCAAAATATGTTAAGAGTTAAAATTTCTAGATTATCCCTGAATTCAGCCAGTCTAATTTTTTCGCTACGACTTTCCCAATCTCGGCAGCCAGCCCTAAATTCCTATTTTTGTTTATATATAGGTCTGCCAGATAGCAGATGTGGAATTGACAAAATCGCGAAAAGTTTGATTGACATGAAATTGCATGAAAATTCATTGCCATAATTGAATAAATGGATATGAAATGATTTTGTTACATGAACCATCATGCATGATACATTTTTTGCTCTGATTTTTAATCATTTCAATTTCACATCTGCTGTCTGTCAGACCAATAATTTGCGGGACCAGCTGCGGGAAAACTGTCGTCAAAAAAATGAAGATTTCTGAGCTAGAGATTTTTAGGTGCTTCACTCACTCACATCAGTGAAAATATTATAACGGATTTCCCAAGCACATTCAATTGAAACAATTGCCAAACACATATGTCTTATATGATGTTAGTTAATTTTATACTTTACTCGCTGTATTTCAAATTCACTATTAAGATCAATAAAGTTCAAATAATTAAGTTCAATATTTTTTTATAAAAATATGCTTGCCATGAAAAGTCGATAATAGGTCATTCCATCCAACGACGCGACAGCATCGCGTCTGTAATCCAACCGTTGTTTGTGGGTCGTATGTGACAATGAACAGTCGGAGGAGTTGCAGGAAGTAGTGGCAATGGTAGAGAACTGTACTTCACACGATGGGTGATGAAATGGGTTGGAAGAATCGTTCAAAGGTCGTTTATCCATCTCCTTTTGAGGCTCCCTGAAAAGCCTTTTGAGCATTAGTTCCATGCTGTTCTTGTTAGATTTAAATACTCTTCAGATAGATAAATTGAAGAACACATTTTATTCGTTCCCTCGTCATTTTTAATGCTCATCCATCTGGTGTTTGTTCCATGACACTTTACTCTTTTTTTTTTATCAGTTTTGCCCAGTCAAGCGTCTTAATTTGAACTTGACATGAATGAAAGAAGAAACTATGATCAACAGAAATCAGAAATCGATTTTTTCTAAAGACAATCAATTGACAAATGATGCTTTGTCTGTGGGTGAAAGTTGGCTTTGAAAATTGAGAGCAAAGGGGCAATGAGGGAGGGACATGCCATGCAAACGTAAAATTAGACGAAAAATGAACAAGCAACAATCAAATTTAATCCATTCCTCATAGGATTAAATTAAACTTCATGATATGAGATCATCACTTAATAAAATTAATTTGCAAACTTTTCAGCGATCAAATTTTGCAGATAAAAAACGAACTTTTAAAAAACATCATCAGATGTAAAAGTTTTGTTGCAAATTAAAAAATTGATGAGATCCGGAATCAAAAACATTTTGTGAATTAAAATTTAAGCAAGACATATCTTCTGTTTTTATCAATAATGTGTGCTGCTCACAAAGAAGACTAGAATTTAAAATAAAAAAAAAGCTTAAAAATTGAACCATGCACCAAAAATTGAACCAACAATTCGCGTTCTACTAGTAATTTTCCATCCAAATCAAGTCAATTTTTCGCTCCAGATTTTTTATATAAAGTATTTGTTGAATTGATGTAATTCCAGATTAGCTCATTTTTGGTTTTTCCGTAGTATTATGAGTATCTTTTGAAACAAAAAAAAAAGCGAAAGCTTCTCGCCCCTTTAAAAAATGGTGAAATTTCCTGCGGAAATCGCATATTTAAAAAAAGCGATAAATTCGCGCGCCCTTACAAAATAGAGAAATTTCCCGTGGAAATCGCAAAATTTTTAGATCAAAAAAGCGATAGATTCCCGCCCAAGTGAATCAGTCTTTCGTGCCCAGAATCTACCAAATGATCATAGCTAACAAGAAGTTGTTGATCCATCGTGGATAACCAGAAATATTAATATTTGAACTCATTTTCCAATTTTGTGCAACGAATAAACAATTATTAAGGAATTATGCGGTTTTGGTAAAAAATGTTTTTTTTTTGAGCCAGATGTGATTTTTTCTTATGGTCAATTGTGGTTTTTTGGAAATTTTCATCTGGAAATGTGTATGTAATTCTATTGATCAATGAAAATTACCTTTTGCCATTGCTACTTCGTCTGCCAATACAAACACAGAGGCAGTGGTTACATCCGACACAGTGTCCATCCTGCTTCGCGGTTCTCTTCTTATTGCTCTCATCATTTCTGTTTTTTGCCGATTTCAACTTCGTTGTCGTCATAGATTTGACTTCGTCTACATTGAGATCCATTTGCAATCATCACTCCCAAGTGCCAATCATGACCACCAGTGTCCTCATTTCTGTTAGTAAACGTTCGATTACTATTGAAAGCCTAAGCTGACAAAAGAGTACACATAAACTCGAATAGTAAGGAAGAAATGAAGTTCGAAATGAAGTTCTTTTTTGTTGCATGTTTAAATTGGTCACAACGATAGACGAGTTAGCGGAAATTGGATTATTGGATGTAGCTGAATTGGTTGACTGGCCCCGAAATAAGTCAGTTAGTGCGACAATGGTGGTCTTCTTCGCGTGACTTCTATTCTATGCCTCCGTCATGTTTAAGTTAACGAAACAGGTGGCAAAATGAGGCGAGGAAAGGGAAAGAACCACTCACTACTGAAGGAATCAATCAATACTGTAACCTAATCAAAATCACTGATCACGCCGGCACACAGCCCCAATTTGCTATAACTCATTCCACTCGCATTTCCGCTGCATACTTGTATTGGCAAAAATGATTAGCACCCTCAGCCGCAACTTTTTGCTCAAATAGCAAGAAAAAAAATCACAAAAACCATGAAACCCTATGGATTTTTGCCAATTTTAGGCCATTTTAGTGGTTCTAGGGAATTCCGGTTAAGAGTAACACGAATTAAAAACCGCTACCACGATCCCCTATTTTGAGGGCGCTGAACAAGATGGCGGTGTCCGCTTTCAAAAATCCGACGATTTTTCAAGTTATCCTATACGATTTTTTTGTCCGGTACAAAACCATGAAACCCCCCCCTTTTGGTCAAAAAATCGAAGTTCTTATTTTTTCGAAACTTCGGGCTTAAAAGATGCGCTGGAGCCTGGGGAGTAGTTTGATACCACTTTCACCAAAAATTGTTCCTAAAAACTTCGAGAAAAATGGATTTCAAGTTCGGTCCCCCAAGTGGGAAAATCGGGGTTTTCTCGAAAATTTTCAGTGCGAAAATTCTTTTTGATATTTTTCCGAACCGAGAGTGTCAACCTAATAGGTAAACTTTTTGCCTCGGATCGCATTTCGGATTGACGACTTTGGAAAAAAAATTTTCGGCCCCTGGGCCCTGTTTCAATTCTCGTCGTATCGTAAATACGACGGAAAAAATCAACGTAATTTCAATAGCACGTCGTATCAACGATACGACAAAAAGGCGAATTGAAACAGGGCCCTGGATGGATTCGATCCGCCGACCTGGAGGCAGAGAAAGAAAATAGTGTGTGTGATGGAGAGGCCAGAGTTCAACCACTGACTTGTGAGCCACACTGGACTTGCAAAACTGACTTTTTGGGGCTGTGTGCCGGCATGTGATATAATAAAACGGAATCCAACATAAGATTTCACGACCATTGCCGAAATTTTGGCAAAGACAAAAAACCAGCTTGAAGAACAAACAAATGGGTATTTTATCTATTTATGAAGGATAAATAATGGGAGTCTTAAATAGATGAACTCTAACTTGTAAGTCGAATTAACCTCTTGATTCTTGCTAATCAAAAAAAAGGGCCCCTTTACTGTCGAATTATTTTGACGAAATCAAGCAGACTGAACAGAAATGGGTGAATGGTTAGCATGCTTGCCTCACAAAGCCAGGAAGTCCTGGGTTCGATTCCTGGGCGTCGAATTACCCCCTCCCCCACACTGGCGATGTGGCGTATACAATACTCATTAACCACCTTCAATAACACAGCCTCCATTAGGGAAAGCCGCCCGAAAGGGAGTATAATATTGCCTTCCCCCAAAGGGCGAAAGGTCGTGCGCCTAGCCTAGAGCGTATAAGCCAAAAAAACAAATGGGTAATTTACCTATTTATTATGAAGGATAAATAATGGGTCTTAAAATAGATGAACTCTAAGTCGAACTAACCTCTTGATTCTTGCTAATCATTTTTCGTTTCGAATTAGTCTACCGTCTACCTTCATTTTTGTTCCGTCTGCTTGATCATAATCTGACAGCATCTAACTACACACACTAATATTTTTTCTTATGAAATGTGAGCACATTGTAATCGCTTTTAAGACCGGCACCCAGCTAGGTCGAGAAGGAAAAAGCAGCAAAATTCTGAATTGCGGTTTAATTTGGTTTTTATGACAATGTGAGGAAAAATTTTCATCTTGTAAAAAAAGGAAATTTTAAATCGAATTAGGTAGGGATCATGCTTCTCCGCGATTATATTTTTCGGTTATATGCCTTTCTACTTACCGTAAAACATACCTGCCTACTCACCGTTGGTTTTCTCGACACAAAAGATAATCATTTGCTCCTTTCAACAAGCAGCAGAAGTGGGAAGGAAGACAAGAAGCAAGGTATTCGAAGGGAAAGGAAGCAAGCTTGCTGAGAAGAATCACCGGTAAACTCACAATCACAACCAACAGCCATCCCATTCCCCCACCAACAGAGAAGACCAGGCTAAGGACCAGAATAGAAGAGACAAGCCAACTGAACAGAACATGACTTTACCAAGACAACAAGAACAGGAAATGGACATTACAAGAAAGATCACTGATCACAACAGAGATGGGGGTACAACAGAACAGCACTGTGGGGGGATCGATGGGGAGGAGATCCTGTCCGGTCCTTCCGCGATGACGGTCGGCGGCGGCGGCAGCACACGTCGTCTACATGTTGTACTCCATCGGCAGGTTCTTGCGGCGCACCATCCCGTCTCCCTGGAACCACTCGCGTCGGA
>JAEHOM010000386.1:0-12416 GCA_016433075.1 Hoplolaimus columbus | reverse complement strand
GGCCAATAAAAGAGAATATTCGAATCGACATAGCTGGGCAAGTGGAGGGAGTCAAGGGAGGGGCCTTCTGACCCCCCTCCCCCTCGTCAAACGTCAAACGTAAGGGTCCATGGCTGACCCCCCCTTGCACAGGTATGCGAATCGATGACCTCAAAAATACCATAGGAATATCAAAGATTAATTTTCTAGATAATAATTTTGAGGACAAGCATGCAGAAGTGTTGCTCATTTTAATCTTTATTTTCACTTGCGGTTCCAAGATTTTTCCATGGGGATCGCGCCTCAAATTTTGTATATAAAGTGCATTTTTTCTGACAATGAAGGGAATCAGGCAAAATTTTTGCACAAAAACGTGTTTTTTAACGATTTTGAAAGCAAAACGCGTCTTCTTTTGGAAAGTTGAATCTTTAGAAGATTTTTGAGGGGCCGGCGGCGCAGATAGGCGTCCTAATTTTAGAAATTTTAGGATATCTCTGTTAGGAATGATCAAATTTAGCCTATTTTTACGAGAATTTGAAAATTTTTTAATTTTTCTCTCCCACCGCTGAAAAAATTTCTTTTCCCGTCCATGGGATGGGGAAGTCGCGGCTCCCGTCCCCTTCTTCCTAAAGCCGCTAGTGTTACTTTGAAATATTTGAAAATTCATACTTGGGCGTTTAAGGTAAAATGAAGAATGAGCCCCTTAAAAATTTTAATAAAAAAAACTGTAAAACACGAATGGGCGCAATAAATTATGTAAAAATAAAGTCAAAGTATCAATCAATCTGATTCAAGATTTTTGCTTGATAAATTCTGAAAATTACGCGGAGCAGTTCACATACATGAGCAAATTCCTATATCTATATTATTGTTACTATTATTATTACAATGTCAGCAGGAGCTGCATGCATGTCTGTCGCATTGCTTTTCGAGGGTCTGTCCTTTCATCAAAAAACAAAAGGCATTATCGGATGGATTCAATTCAATAAATGGATGGACGGGTGGATGGGAGGTTGAGGTTGGATGGTGGCCAATGCTAAATATTGTTTGTTGCTGACCATCATATCATACCTTTCTTTTCGGTTGCTGATCGATGTCTTTATTTAGCGACAGTTTGAAGAATATGACTGTGGTGGCTTGTGCCTCGCCTATACCTGTCTCGTCGATGTCGAATAAATAACGAATAAAGCTAAAAACACAACAAAGATGTGATGACCAATTGTTGATTGGATGTTTGATCCTACCATTATTATTTTTAATTTTCTCTTAATTAAATAAAAGCCAGAATACCTATGTATCCAACCACGAACCAACCAGCCAATCAACCGGCATCAATTTCTGATTTTATTGAGATTTGTTGAAAAGGAATGAAACTTATTGGGTGGGTGGATAGAAGGATTCGGTCGGTTCGTTTGTTGGATGGAGTGAGCCGGGCCGGGAGCGATGGGTGCTCTTTTATTTGCATACTTACAATCAATTTTCTTTCTTCCTTTCTTCCGTGATGATGATGGGGGCCTAATCGTGAATTCTGGCTGCTTGATCAATTCGTTTTTGTTCCCAATTGACGTTCCCCGGCGGGCGGTGATGGGTGGTGGAGGGAGGATGGGTGTGTTGGCTGGTTGGAGGATCCTTCCTTTCTCCCTTTTGCCGCTTATTCATTCATTCGGTTAGTCATTTATTATTATATACATTCAAAGCCGCCAACCAACACTGACACTATACCGTTTTGTGTTGTTTGTTTTACAGGTTCTATGCTATGAACGCCAACGTGTCAGTCACAAAGATCCGTATCGCTTCGTCGTAAGTACACTTTTCAAATTCCTACTCCCCTCCCCCCCCACACACACACACAAATTTCTACCGCACCTCATCATCATCATCCATCCATCCATTCAACACAATTTGGGTTACGTCATTCCGCATGCGTTTGTGTGACAGCTGGTAGTGGTCATCAAAAGCGAGTAAACGAATATAAATATGAATGAATGAACGAAAGAGAGAGAGAGAGAGAGTCAGAGAAAGACAGAGAGAGGGGGAGGGAGGGGAGAGGAGAGAGAAGATAACGTGAAAAAGTTTGAAAATTTTCGGTACTTTCCCTTTAACGGGTACGGCAGTTCACTAAAGGAGGCGGCACCCAAAAGTGTGCCAAAAAGCACGAAAACATGCAAAGAGGAACAAGAAATCGATCTTCTACTTAATACTCATCAAAAGGGACTGACATGCATCCACTCATCAAGGGATAGGTACTTTTAAAATCACAATGTTTTTAATTTTTTTAGAAATTATTATTTTGACTTGGTATTTTTCTAAAAAAAAACAAACATAATCATGTTAAACAGCAAAAGTAAGAAGATTTTATTGGGATTGAGTTATGTGGACGCATGTCAGTTTTGTGTAATATGCATGGTAGTCGGTAGCACTTTGGAGAAGTGTTAAGTGAATGTTCGACTTCATTTTCCTCACTATGTGTATGCATGTCAGTCCCTTTGATGAGTGTTAAGTAGAAGATCGATTTTTTGGGTGCTAAGTCATTGAAAAAAATATGGCCATTATGGGTCATTGAAAAAAGGTCATTATAAAAATATTCTTAAAATCGCCTAATTTTTTGCACCCGGGAGTTTTCGAGGGGCTGATCACAAATCCGACCTTGGTTTTTCGAACTTGCGGTATCGGGGGTTGGTTTTCAGGGTTAGGGTTTTTCGATTTCGAAAAATCAAGCGTGTTTTGACCTGATTTTTTCCACCTTGGGGTTTTCGAGGGTGATGATCAACGAATCCGACCTTGGTTTTCGAACTTGCGGTATCAGGGGTTGGTTTTCAGGGCTTGGGTTTGGGATTTTCTATTTTCAAAAACCAACGTATTTTGACCCTTTGCTAAGGCTTTTGGTGTCGAGCTGAATCAAGAGGTAAGACAGTCTGCTTAGATAATGCCTAGTTGTTGATGCAAACTTTTCCAAATTCTGAAAGCCATGGCGCACTTTGCCCTAAAATTTTGAACTAAACAGGCCATGAATAAGCCGATATGATTTGAGACGATTTACCCAATACATGGACAACAATGGTTTTCTATGATGGGCAGTAAAAATGTTAATTTGTGGAATTTTAACCATCTCGCATGCACTCGGAGCACTAACCCTGCCGAGACCTACCAAAGCATGCTTAAAAGGTGCAAATTTCGCAAAAATAAATACATAAAAGCCAAATATAGAGATTCTACTGCTGTCTCGAACGCGAACGTCCGAACAGTGCTGATTTTTTCAAATATTTGCGGATGAAAATGATGACTGGATCGCCAAACAACTAGGCATTATCTAAGCAGAAGTCATACCTCTTGATACAGCTCAACACCAAAGGCCTTGCAAAAGAGATTGAGATTCGAAAGGTAGTTATGACTTTTTCTGCTATTTGTAAAAATTTGTAAAAAGAGAAAAACACGAACATCTCTGGACACTGTACCGCAGAAAAGGCCACATATTTCAGACTATACATATGCAAAAACATGCGACCTAGATGATCCGCATAAAGCTGGTCCAAGTTTGCAAATTATTCCGGGTCCAAGACTGGTCACTGTGAAAGCTCCAAAATTGCTACCAGTTCCTGAACCAATTCTGCAACCAGTTCGGACAAAACCGGATATAGTATAAAAACAAACTTTCGCATCATCTCCTGTAAAACCAAGCAGGCCTACTGGACCTATGTTATTGTTCGACCCGCCTACTGAGGAGCAGCAACGGGAATTTTGTGCTAAATGGGATTATATGTTGTTTTCTTATGCAAAAAACCCAAAAGAAAACCCCACATGTGGAGATTGAAAAAAAAAATCGTGGATTTTTGAAAATTTAACATAGGCTCGTTTTCTTTACCCTGATGAGATTTTCAAAAAATTAACGTCATATTCGTGATCAGCACCCTCGAAAACCCCAAGATGGAAAAAATCAGTTCAAAATACGTTGATTTTTCGAAATCGAAAAACCCGAACCCTAACCCTGAAAACCAACCCCTGATACCGCAAGTTCGAAAAACCAAGGTCGGATTCGTGATCAGCACCCTAAAAAACCCACGGGTCCAAAAAATTAGGCAATTTTAAGAATATTTTTATAATGGCCATTTTTTTCAATGACCCATAATGGCCATATTTTTTTCAATGACTTAGCACCGATTTTTTGTGCCTCTTTGCATGTTTTCATGCTTTTTGGCACACTTTTGAGTGCCGCCCCCTTTAGTGGACTGACGCCCCCGTTAAAGGGAAAGTACCAAATTTTTTTGAAAATTTTCAAAATTTACGCTTTGGTGAAAATTGCTATAAAAACCATGAAAATCAGAAAATTTTGACCGAAATGTTAAGCGTTTAAGCAGTGGGGGCCATGGGAGAAACTCCCACATTCAAAAATTGCATGATTCCGGCGGGGTTATAGGGTCGGGACTTACTGATGTAGTACCAGATTGTCGAGCGTAGACAACAAAATGCCAAAAGCGAAGGTTGTTAGATCAATATTTTGTAGTGCTAGTACACCCATTTGGCAAGCGCACCTTATTCAGGGGAATGCCGGAATGGGGATCGAAGGGAGAGCTCCCCACGGGCTTGAGTATATTGGGGTTAATGCAACGCCCAGGAATCGAACCCAGGACTTCCTGCTTGGAGTAGTCAGGCGTGCTAACCATTACAGCATTACACACGCCACCACCATGGGCATGCTAATTTTTCTGCATTGTTCAAATTTTATTTATCAAATGTCCATTATCATATGTCCATTACATGTCCATATGCCCAGGAAATCCAGGTCGGAAACCCTGGACCTGGGATACTGGACCTGGACTTGATATACTTGATTATACTTGATTACTGGATACTTGATTACCTGGACTCTGGACTTAACCAGAAAATCCACTGGATGGATCCGGGCCTGGATTTATATCATCCCAAATGCTGAAAAAATCGTTTTTTTTTCGCGAAAAAAACATTTTGGCTTTAAAACGTAAAATAGATTTTTAAATAAACCAGGGATGAGCCGAAATTTCGTTCTGGGTTTCGTTTTTCGGTTTCTCGGGTATTTTTTCCGGTTTCGCTTTCGGAAGAACCCGAAAATTTTCGGAAAAATGCACCCCTAAGAATGGAAAAATTTCAAAACTTTCTTAATCAAAAAAGCCATAGCTTCCCACCTGCCTAGAATTCCAATAGTTGTAAAAAATTGATTTTGAAGACATACTGTAATTACTCATGGAAATCGCAAATTTTAATCAAAAAAGACATCGAGATTTTCAATAATTGTAAAATTTTTTATTACTGTCTGCGGCTTCCAAAGTTGCAAAATGGAAGTGTTGAGAAAATAGTTGAGCGTTATGACGCGATTGTTTTACAAGGGAAGGACTACAATTCTCTGACTCTCTTTTTCTCTGCTTGTCTACTGTTTCTCTCTTCCTCTCTCTTCTCTTCTTTTAGATTGATGTCGCCAAAAGATTCGAAGGAAAGTCCCATTTTGTAACTTTAGAAGCCGCTGACTGTATAAGTTCTTTTTAGGAAACAATCACGATTGCTTTAATTAATTTACGTTTTTACTCGCACTTCTTCAATCAACTGAGAGCATCTCCACAGTTTGTTGCTGCAACAATTATTTCATCTTCATTCAAAGCACATTCACATTTCTCACTGTCATACTCAAAAATGGCTGCTGTCGCGGTGAATAATAAGAAACATGAGGTTCATTTAAAAATTTTTTATACTAATAAGAATAAGTGTTTGTCGAGTTAAAAAATTTTTTTTTGACTATACTTCGGGTTTGGTTTGGGCGCATGAAGAGTGATTATTGGTTATGCTCATCGCTGGGCGATTAGAATCTCCATGGTGTACACTTGGTTTTATGCACTTCTGCATTGTTTACCTATTGCTCTATCTATTGAGGGAAAAATTCGTCATGCATGCAACTACAAAACTAAAACTATTATACGCGACTTATCATTTTTTCTCCAAAACTTTTTGTCTTTGGAAGACAGGAAAAACAAGATTTTGACTATTTTTGAACAGTGCACAAAAACAAAGCAAATTTTTACTTTTTTGGTCAAGTAATAAAATAGCCAGCAACAATTTTTGACTATCGACTGCTTTAAAAATTCCATTTTTAATGAAATAATTTGGTTTTCGGTGCCGATATGCGCCGCCGCTGAAATCTTTTAAAAAACAATTTCAATTAGAGTTGAAATCAATTTTTTAATTTAAGCTGGTTTTTCGAAAAATAGAGTTTTGTGTATGCACCACTTTGTCTGGGAAAGAGATTTTATTTACAATGGGACTCTAAACTGTCTCACTAAATTTTATACATTTATACTTTAGGCAATACCTAAAGCTCCGGTCGAGTTAAGTCCATGGCCCGCGTTCATCCAGGAACGCATTCAATTGTTTGATGAGCTGATGGCTGCCTACAAAGCAGAAGTTGCGGCAAAACCGAGGAAGCCTATCAAGGTGACACTTCCGGATGGCAAAGAGCTTGATGCGATCTCATGGGAGACGACGCCGGTGCAAATTGCAGCGAGCATCAGCAAAGGACTGGTGGACAAGACAGTGATTGCGAAGGTCAACGGTGAGGTACGCAAAACGGGGACGATTCTTTTATGTTCACTTTCTAACTTAAAAAATCGAAAATGTCTTGTCTTGTCTGTTAGTCTGTTAGTTGTTAGTCTTGTTAGACTAAACCTTTAAAAACTTAATACAGGCATAAAAATTGGCCATCGGCCATAGTTTTGCACCATCGTTCAAAGACTTTTGGTACAAACATGGTGCGAGAAAACATCAAATTTTGATGATTTTATGTCTGTTCATCAAAATTCAAATTGCATACTCTCTCGTCGTCTTTCTTTCTTTCTTTTGCTTCTCTCGTCGTTTCTCTTTCTCTATTCTCTGTTTGTTCGTAATTTCATTTTGATGAAACAGACACAAATCATCAAAATTTGATGTTTTCTCGCACCATGGGTACAAATTTGAATTTACTTATGTGTAAGAGATGAATTTTCAATGTTTTCCTGTCGAGTTAAATGAAAATTCATTAAAAAGGTTATTAGAAAGATAATATATTTTGTCCAACTTGTTGCCAATTTTCCCACTTTTGATTCTTTTTGTGATCATTGACTTTGCAGCTCTGGGATCTTGATCGACCGCTGGAGAGCGATGCCGAATTGAAACTTTTGACATTTGACGATGACGAAGGCAAACAGGTGTTCTGGCACAGTTCGGCACACGTTCTTGGTGAGGCTTGCGAACGTTTCTGCGGTGTCCATTTGTGCTATGGACCGCCGATACAGGATGGCTTCTACTATGACATGCACATTGAAGGCGAAAAGGTCGATGAGTTTTTTTTATAAGACGATGTACAGTTTTGGGTTGATACGGGGGTGGAGCCAGCAGAGGGGGGCACTTTTGAAAATCACTCAGCATGCGTGCCCCAAGGTTGTGGATATTTACAGAATTTTTAGCAAGCGTGCTCCCCTGTGGCCAAAATTTGACAGTGTCCCCCTATAGCAAAATCCTGGCTCTGTCTCTGATTGGAAATGCAGACTGCAACCGCGGCCTCAAATCTGAACCGGCTTAAATAACTTTGTTACATTTTTATGATTATGTCTTCGTCCATGTTCGTATTTTACTTTTCTCATGGGTTTTGGGAATTGGACTATTTTTGACTCCCCCAATATTAGAATTAGCAACGTTGTTAGTAGCTCAGTGGTAGTGTTCTTGTTTAATTGATTGGTGATGGTTCGATTCCTTTAAAATGCTATTTTTCTGAATGAGGTGAAATGATGATTTAACACATAGACCTGTTCAGAGACAGTTGTTGTTGAAAATTTGCTCAAACCTGATCACCTCATAAATTCTTACACATAAGACATGATAAAACTAAGTTTTTGTATTAAATCTGGCTTTTATATTTTTAAGAAAACGATTGTTCATGACGATTTTCCCAAGCTGGAGCAGATAATTGGCTCAATAGTGAAGGACAAACAACCCTTTGAACGGCTTGAGATGCGCAAGGAAGACCTTCTGAAGATGTTTGCCTACAACCAGTTCAAACAACGCATTTTGAACGAGAAGGTGCAAACACCAACAACAACAGTTTACCGCTGTGGACCTCTCATTGGTTTTATTTATGCTGTTCGATCAAATGGGAATATCTAATTATTTAGACCTTTGTCGTGGCCCTCATGTTCGGGACACGGGGAAAATCAAGGTAGTTTTTTTAAAAATTATTTTCGAATAATTTTTTAGAAATTCAATGTCTAAAAAATTTCTTCCATTCAATATTACAAATGTGGAAAACAGATTCTTATTAGAGTTTTTCTTCGTTTTTTATAAAAGGCGCTATATGGGAGTTTACGTCAGCCATTAAAATCGTGCAAATTAAAAATTATTTTGTTCTATTTTGTATTTGCTAGGCTATCGCGGTGACGAAAGCGTCCTCGTCCTTTTGGGAGGGCAATGCTAACGCCGAGCCGCTTCAACGTGTGTACGGCATTTCCTTTCCGGATGCCAAACAGCTGAAGCAATGGCGCATTTGGCAGGAGGAGGCAGCGAAGCGTGATCATCGCAAGGTCGGCCGGGAACAGGACCTGTTCATCTTCCATCCATTGAGTCCGGGCTCTGCCTTTTGGTATCCGAAGGGTGCGCACATCTACAACACAATGGTTCAATTCATCCGACGGGAGTATCGTCGGAGGGGTTTCCAAGAAGTGAGTTTTAGCCTATATTGAACTGAATTGCTTTTTTGTTTCGAATTTACATTTCGCGAACACTGAATAAGGTGCACGCTTCAGGTAATTACACCTAACATTTACAACGCAAAGCTGTGGGAACAGTCTGGGCATTGGCATCATTACTCGGACAACATGTTCAAGTAAAGAATAAAAATAAATAAATCAAGTTTTACAAGCATATTTCCAAATAATTTCGGAGAAATTGTTAGGTATACGTTAACGCTTGATTCCTCACAAAGGCATTTTGATTTTATGTGAAGGGAAATAGAATTCAAGGTAGAAACTAGCCTATAACTAATAAAAGATCTCATGCTTATGCCTTAAACATTTTTAAATCTTTTGATGATTTTGTGATCATAAGGCATGTATCCAAATGGTCAAGTCTGATGAATCAATTCGCATTTCTATTAACAGTGCTACTTATTAGCCACTTAAATTTTCGAATGTTATTCCTTATTTAAGATATGTAGTTTTATTTTATGGGTGCCTC
This sequence comes from Hoplolaimus columbus, assembly GCA_016433075.1. Lineage (NCBI taxonomy): Eukaryota > Metazoa > Nematoda > Chromadorea > Rhabditida > Hoplolaimidae > Hoplolaimus > Hoplolaimus columbus. Next base: position 3,212 of record JAEHOM010000386.1, on the reverse strand, counting down.
TTTCCCCTTCCCTTCATTTATTTTATAATTTTAATATTTGATTTTAATCCATCCAATAAACAGGTTTGAGATCGAGAAGGAGCAATTTGGGCTGAAGCCGATGAACTGTCCCGGTCACTGTTTGATGTTCCATCACAAGCCGCACGCCTACAACGAGTTGCCCATTCGTTACGCGGATTTTGGAGTTCTTCATCGGTCAGTAATTTTGATGTTCCTTTGCACCACATATTGATATTTTAAAGCAATGAAATGAGCGGCGCTTTGTCCGGCATGACACGGGTGCGACGCTTCCAGCAAGATGATGCGCATATCTTTTGCCGGCCTGACCAGATTGTGAAGGAAATCAGCGGATGCTTGGATTTTTTGAACTTTGTCTACGTGGACGTGTTCGGCTTCTCCTTCCGACTTTTCCTCAGCACGCGTCCTGAGGACGGCTACCTGGGCGAGCTTGAAACGTGGAACAAGGCCGAAGAAGCATTGAGTGAAGCATTGGACAAAAGTGGGCACAAGTGGGAGCTAAATCCAGGGGACGGTGCTTTCTATGGACCAAAGGTGAGATGTTTTACAAAATACGGATTGAGGCTGAATTCCAGAATACATCATAATGTGCAAAATGCTATATCTTGATTTATCGGAATTCACTTCATATGGTTTAGAATTTTTGCAGATAATTTTTAATGCACACGATATTTTATGAGATTTTTGCGATTTATTTACAAATTTCAGATTGACATTCAAATCAAGGACGCACTGGCTAGGAATTGGCAATGTGCAACAATACAGTTGGATTTCCAATTGCCGCAGCGATTTGACCTGAGCTATTTTGAGTATGTTTAACACTTCTTGACAAATTTGGAGAGGGAGTAAGATACCAATTTTTAGATTGCCTTTTTTCTCGATAAAACAGGCACAATATTTGCGAGAAATATGATTGCTTTTTGAGAGAATTATTGTATAAAATTTCTTTTCATTATTTTTGGCTAATCGGTAATGAACTGTTTTTGATTTGACGATTTGATCAATTATTTATTTATTTTCCCTTCAAAAGTGAAAATGGGGAGCGGCATCGACCGGTGATGATCCATCGTGCAATTTACGGGTCCATCGAACGCATGGTTGCCATTCTTACGGAAAACTACGCCGGCAAGTGGCCCTTTTGGTTGTCGCCTCGTCAGGTCTTTGTCTTTTGCTTGAAAACGCTCTTATCCTTATCCTTTAGGCAATGATCATTGTTGTGCACAATTCGGTTAGCGATTACGCTGCACAGGTCTACCGGCGCATCTTTGACGCAGGCTTCGAGGTGGAGTTCGACGAGGACAGCCCGGACACGCTGAACAAACGAATCCGGAACGCGCAGCTAGCACAGTTCAATTTCATCCTGGTCATTGGACAGCAGGAGAAAAATCATGGGACAGTGAACGTGCGCACTCGGGACAACCAGGTCTACTGACTCTGACTAGGAATTGTGGCGGAATTTATTGCCAATTCAAGGTGCGTGGCGAGGTTGCGGTGCAAGCGCTCATTGACAAATTCGCGCATTTCCGCGACACTTTCGCAAAGGACACTGAGAGCGCGGACGCGTTCGATGGCGGTAAGAAACCGGAGGAAAATGGCCATTCAGTAGATGAGCTGAAGGAGCAAGAAGAGGCTTCGGTCAAGGGATAATTACCTTATATTCTCCAATCCACCCGGCAAGATCAAATATGAAAATAGAAAACATAAACAAAGTAAAATTCATCAAAACGTCAAAATCATTTTTACATTCACTTCGCGCAACAAAAATTGATCTTGCCAGGAAAATTCGGGTACACCGAATTCACGATCGATTTTCTTCGAATGTGTCTGTCTGTCTATTATTGCGTATTCTTACGGTGATAATCATTGTATTATGCACATGCACACATACAATTCATATTTTCGTTTTGGACTTTTAATTGTTTCACTGTTATTGCTTTATCTTTGTCCGCTAATTGTAAAAACTTATTGAAAATGTTAATAAAACTGAAGGCGAAAAAAGAATTTGAGGACTATTTCATTGCTTAAAACGGAAAATCATGGGAAAAACAAAACAGGTCATTTACGCTGAACTGAAGTTGTATGTCTTACGGTCTTACCCAGTCCCATATAAAAGTAGACAAAATAACACTTCAACTTTCCTTTTCCTTAATCCCATTTCTGTTTTGCTTTTTTCGTGAAATGAAATGAGAACACTGTAAACTGCTACAGAGATTGCACTTTTGGCGGTCAGCCCTCACCAAGATCCCTCCCCCCTTTGCCCACGTATGTTCGCATATCCCGAGTCTAAATCTAAATACATAATAGCGAAAAAACATAAAAATATAAATATACATTATACACAACAGTATAATATAAGGAATTATTTTAGACCCGAATCTCATAACATAAGACAGCACAATATAGGGATATAGGGACGAGATCATTTGATAACATAATTTTTTTTAAAAAGGTACTGATAGTCATGGCCTGACTTTGTCGAAATGGAACCGTCTGTCACCATTGTCTGTCACCGAGTGTTCACCATTGATTGTTGATCGTCCCAATATGGACTCAAACTCCGTCTTGGCAAATTCGTAGAACTCCTTCTCCATCTGATAGACTGGATGAGCCTTGAATTTGCGCTCAACATCAGCGGACGGAGTGAACTTCACTTTTGTGTGCCTCAACTGTTTTCGCTTTTCTAAAAAAAAATGTCTTTTCATTATGTAGTTCTTGGATTACTTAAAATTACAGGTCCCTGACCATTTTTCATGCCAGGCTTCGGCCTAAATTAAAAGAAAAATCTATTTAAGCGCAAGGAATGGAAAGTGAGGAGCAAAGCAAAGGTATGAGAAGCAGGAAAATATGTTCGCTGCCTGTATAAAACAACAGGAATTCGCCCTGATAAATTTTTTTGTCAAATCGTTAGTAGACTCAGTCGGGGACCTGTATTTTTCAAAAGTGCTTAACACCTTTCAGACTTCGAAATTATGCCAAACGGACTTTTCTGCATTACTTCAAGTTTCATACTAAATTTGACACCTATAGAAAGGTAGTTAATACCAATTTATGAGAGAAAGGGCACGTAATTTTCAGACTAAAAATTTCCGAGCCTTCTTTGATGTATTTATTGCCCACTCTTATACGTCTTTACCGTCAAGAGATCGAAAGTGATCAGCAGCACCCCGGAAATAGTTGGGCAGCAGTTGTTCAAG
>JAEHOM010000385.1:0-12420 GCA_016433075.1 Hoplolaimus columbus | reverse complement strand
TTATGATGAAATTCCTTTGTCTTTTTCAAAGGCAAACAAATGAAGTGACGGTGAAGACCGATTTCTCTGACTGACTGATCACTATCACTGACAACGAAGCATAAGACAACAAAACAGACAAAATGCGATGGCCTTCCTATGCTCAGCGACTGTGCGCCCGTCTGGGCATTTCCGTTCCGATTGTGCAGTCGCCGATGGCCGGCATTCAGCAGGGCCCTGGACTGGCGATTGCAGTCGCGAAAGCGGGTGGTCTGGGCTCACTTCCATGCGGGATGCTCTCTTCCAAACAGGTTACATTACTTAAAATGGGTCCAAAAACGGGGAATAGGGGGACCGGACCGACGCGGTAGACGGAGGACCGGGAGTAGTGATGGCCACAATTGTGGATTGTTAATCTTGGATTTAATGGATTGCCCACATTTGAGGATCGGAAAAAGCAGATTGTGGCCAGCTCTGATTGTGGCCAATTGGATTTTAGAGTCGACACGGGAGGTGGGAAGTTTCCTCGGAAGACCCGACCGGAACGGGAATTTCGAGCTCTTTTACCATTTGCCCCTCTGCCTCTGGGGACCTAAAAATTACAATTTTTGCTATTTGCAAACAAAAATTTGCTAGTCAATGCGCGCTTTTGAAGCTTAATAAAAAAATAGACGAATGAAATGCTCTTCTTCTGATCAGTTTAGGAAATTAGTTAAATCCAAAATCCGACAAAAAATTGCTTATAAATTGTGAATATTTCTCAAAAATTGTAAAATTTCAACAAAAAAACATCCTCTATCAGCGTGCTTGCGTCTTCTGATTTTCTGTCCACGGGTCGGGGTTGGTACCCTTTAAAACAGAAAGATTAAATGATCGCATCAACAGATCGAAGATGCAGTCGCCGGATTCCGAGCGGAGATGGGCCCGAACACTCCACTCAACCTAAACTTCTTTTGCCATCGGCCTCCGGCACTAAAGGGATCATCGGAAGATCCCGGAACAAGTAAGGATGCATATCATGGGTATGGGATATTTCCATCAGCGATTTGTTGTTCTGGACCCCTGGATCATTCTGTATTTAGCTCAAAAATCTGGGGAATAAACCACTAAACCATTCCGGTCACTTTCTTTCCCGTAACTGTACATTTGGGAGCCATTCCGCCGTTCCATTGAAAGATGACGAGTGTAAGCTGACAATGGAATCGCTCAGACAATGGCGCGATGTGCTTGCACCATATTACGCGCAAATGGGCGTTGCGGCGCCCAACTGTGACATTGTGGTGCGTGTTTTGTGTCAGGGGAATCGGCGAACATAGCAAAAATGTTTCAGAGGCCCAGCCGGAATCCCTTTGACGACGAGCTGTGCGCACTGGTTGAGAGGCTGCGCCCAAGTGTTGTCAGCTTCCACTTTGGACTACCCGCTGATGTCGCATTGTGGCACCGAGTCAAGGCATTCATCTTACATCTTTCTGTTTGGTCAGATACATTAAAATAGAAATAATTGGTTGGTAAAGTGACTTCAAAAAAATAATGTATCGAAGCGAATGTCTGAGATTTAGTTGGGCATGAACAACCAATAGGAATAGGAGTAGGCCAAAACCTCCGCGCGCTTGCACTTCATTCAAATTTTGTTCCGCGCGCTCGTACTTCGTGCAAAGAAAAGGAAGAAGGCCACGCTCATCCCAACCAGGCAAAGAAAACGCCTATATAAAGGCTTCCTTTTCCTCATACTTTGCCACAAATTGTTGTTTGCTTCATCTCATGCAAACAATCGCTTCAATACATTCTTTATGGCAAAAAGTAGTTGCTAATTTTATCTTCATTCTGTTTCTATTTTACAATTATTATTGTCACACTCTATATTTTCGAGACCCATTCATTGCAAAAATTTGACAAAAATGCATTGCACTATCAATTTGTCAATTTTTTTTACCAAACTACTTATAGTAATTTGGTTTTAAAGTCAGGCAAGAAATAGGAGATAAAAACGATTTACCTGAATTTAGGAACTCGCCCCCTGTGCGATTTATTTTCTTTTTTTCTTCAGTCGACTGGTGCGGTCACCATTTCCTCAGCGACCACAGTGGAAGAAGCCGTCTGGCTGGAACAACAGGGCGTTGATGTGGTGATTGCGCAGGGTTCAGAGGCTGGCGGACATCGAGCTACTTTCCTGACAGCCGGTTATGCTGATCTGTTGGAGACAGCGCACTGTCAATTAGGCACCCTATCACTGCTGCCTCAGGCAATTTTTGCTCATTTGACTCACTCATAGAGGAATCACTTGTCGGGCCAATCGCAAATTTTTATTTCTATCACTCGATTTTTAAGTTTCTGACCTGAACATAATATTGGTAAATTTGGAATTATTTTCTCAGCTTCATGAGTGTCCAATCTAATGGATTTGCATGATGTTTTTTTATATATTTACCTGTCCATTTTTCTAGGATTTAGAGGATCTTATTTCAATCCTATATCTCTTCCCGTGCACAATAATCAATTCGTTCAGATCATTGACAATGTTCAAGTTCCAGTGATCGCCGCGGGCGGCATCGTCGATGGTCGTGGCATTGCGTCCGCTTTGTTGCTCGGCGCTCACGCAATTCAGGTCTTTTTCATTCTGCACGGAACATGGATATGTTTTCCAAGCAAGGCCTACTCCCAATGCGAGTAAGATAAACAAAGCGAAAAAGGACTCTGGGTGGCACGCCCACTCCAGCAGTGGTATGCACCACTTTCACCCCACTTTCCCTTTCACACCATTTCCAACTGGATCTGTCTTGCTACTGTCTGTGGCTTCTAAACTTGCAAAATGGAAGTGATGAGATTAAATGAGCGTTATGAAGCGAATGTTTTACAAGGGGAAGGATCACAATTCTTTGAGTTTCTTTTTCTCTGCTTATCTATTATTCCTCTCCTACTCTCTCTTCTCTTCTTTTGGATTGATGTCGACAAGATTCAAGGGAAAGTCCTATCTTGCAACTCCAGCATCACAGACAATATCTTCGCCAACCACCTTTCTTTTGCTTTAGCCTTTTCTCTTGCATTGTTGATAGGCCTCTTAATAACAATAAGTCAATCCTTTTCTGTATATCAACTCACTAGATCGGCACCGCCTTTTTGCTTTCCGCGGAGTCTGAGTGTTCTTTGCCACGAAGACGCGCCATGCTCGATGACAAGCCGACAGCGATCACTAACCTGTTTACGGGTCGACCGGCCAGAAGCCAAGTTGGGCGGCTAATGCATGATCTCGGCCCACTCAACAGACATGTGAGTGCTTTTCTAAACATTTTTTACATCGTAATTTCAGCCTTAGGATGTTAAAGCGAATTCAATGTTTTGGAGTCTAGCCTTTTCATTTTTTCGACGTTCGAAATTTTGAAAAATGACTCTTGCTCAAATAAGAGATTTCCCGGTTTTGACTGCTGAACCTTTTGTTGTCTTTCAAATTTGTTTTTTTAGTGGAAATACCATACCCTTACTTGAATGTATGCGAACGTATTCATTACATTTCGCACTTATTACCAACCATTCAGGTACCTCCTTTCCCGTTGGCATCTGCCCTTTTGGTTCCTCTTTGCGAAAAAGCCGCTCAACGCGACGCCGAAGATGGTGGAAACTTCCAAGCGACCTTTATGCCGCTCTACATGGGAGAAGCATATCAGCTTGCGCGAAAACTATGGAAGGAAAGAAGCGCAACAGAGATAGTGGAGGAAATGGCCAGACATACGCTGAGCTTATTTGCCAAATGATTTTGGAAGCTTTTATACATCCTATGGCTATTTGATATTTGACCGGTTAATTATTACATTGTTGTTTATCAGTTTCCAACGCACACTTCTAGGTCTTTGTTGAATTTTACTTTAATGTTTGATAAATTTCTAAGATATAGGAGTCTAGCCGGGTATTTCAATTAGTGCGTACATGTTTAAATTTCGTCGACAGTTTTGTTTGTATTATAGACGTAGAATCAAGTAGAAATGAAAGAATCTGCCAAAATCTTAAATTGCCGACATTTAGTAGTTCTAAATTTTCTGATTCATGGACTTTATTTGAAAATTTCTAAAATTCAAAGTAAATCGCATCAAATACTATTAGTTGCTGTTTTGTTGTTGTTTCCCCTTTTCTCGTTCTTCCGAATATGTTCTGCTCTTCCAGCGATACTTCTCCATCCCATGCTGCTCCATCGGGTTCTCATAATCGTGATAGAGTGCGGCCCATACGCCTTGCCCAACATTTTCCTTCATAAGCCGTTCATGTTCAAATGGTGCCAGCCGTGCCCAGTTGTGCATGTAATCAATGTCCGGGTATTTCTCCGGCTCTAGCTTTTCTCCCGGTTTCAGCCTCATCAGGCGCTCCAGCCGTTTCTTTTGTACCTCCTTCCTCACTCTTTCTGGGTTGCGAAACATGTCGAGGTAACTATAAACAACAGGCACAGTTAGCGAAAGAATAAATGGTCAAAGCGAATTAACGAAACTCACTGGTGAAATGGCATCGATTTCATCGGAAATTCCTTCTGTTCCGGCCTCCTTGGCTCATTCCATTCATACCAATAGCGAGGTGACTTCAGCCCTAATGTAAAAATCAAAATAAAAAGAACTCAAACTTATGACTAACTAAAGACAGTATAAGAAAATAGGTCACTAATTTTGAATTTTGAGGCTGTTTAAAGCTTTAAAGCTCAAATGAAGTGAGGGAGGAAGGTGACGCGCCAGCACCAGCGTGCAGCATTTTCCTCTTTATGATTAATTATGAATGATTCACATTCTATGCATTATATTCTTTCGTTTATTTTTCTTAAAAACGTTACGCCTCGGTTTGCATGGACAGTAAACTGTGTGTTATCTGTTATGTATCAGTGATTATCTGATTATACATATTATTTCCCCGTAGTTTTGAGCCTGAAATTTAGGATTTTCTTTTCAAAATTGCGATTTTCTATTAGGACCGATAAAAATAGTACTATGTAAAGTAAAAAAGCACCAAGTTTATGTAGCGTCCTGTCGCAGCTCTCGTCCCACTTAATCTGACAGAAGCGAAGTGCCGTTGGGGTGATTTTTTCTTCAAATTGCTTGTAAAAGGCGTTCATATTGAATGTGCGAGCAACAAACAAATTGTCCCTTAAAGAAGGTAAAAACAGTTATGATTTCAGGTTTCTTCGAATAATAATTCACTCTTTGAGGGAAAATCCGGAAAAATCGACGGGATGCCGATGGCGGAAGAGCAGAAAGGCGAAACGATGATAGCCGGTGCCGTAGAAAGGGACAGGCGGAAGATAGGAAACCAATTCTTCACCATTAAGAGTCCCGACATCATCCGGGATATTGGCCATCATCCAATGAAAGAGCTGGCGTCTGTTCAGTTTGTCGGTCATCTGGTCCTCCATTGCAGAAATAAAAGAATTGGAAGCACCACTGCCAGGGACATAAGCTTCCTCATGTTGTCCAGAGCCTTCCAAGTTCAACATCAACACTAAAAGAATTTTTGTGCTAATGAGACCACACACAAGTTCAAACAGAGTGGCCCATTTTTCATTAAAAAAAACATAAAAGCTCACGCGTATTGAAAGCCTTTTCCTCGGTTTGCGGTTTCTTGATCACAAATGATGGCGGATTCACTGCATTCCGTGCTTCTATCACATTTCCAAAGAGCACTCTAGGCGATTCTGCCTCTCCTCTGTTGGTACTAACAAAGCGAATATCGATGTCCTGCGTGTTGTGGAAATAGACACCGGGCATGAACAAGTCCTCAAAAATGTTGAAATGCTCTGCCATCCTCAGCTGCTGACTGTCCAAATCCGTATTGTCCAAATTGATCAGCACTTAACATAAAACCCAAATGCTTTAAGATTGGAACTTATTTACATTCATTTCTGATCGCCAATTCCTCCATTCTCTCCCTTGTCTCTTTGCCCGTTAGATTGAAATATGCTGAATCACGTCGTTTGAAGCCAATGTCTATCAATCTTTCCTTTCTTCCTGAATCAAACTGACTTTAAAAATTTTCAGCTATTTTTCTATCACTTTTGATTTTGTCATCAAATGTATCGACGAAAAGATCGGGATCAATGATGTGCAGCTTCGGCAGCAACTCAGGCTTTTGTATCCGTGCCTTATACCAGGAGTCAAGCTCATAAAATCTAAACATCAGTAAGGATGTGTGAATCATCCAAGAAAATGCGTCAACATTTTGATGAAATTTAGTACTGTAATGGCATGTCTTATATTAATTATTAGGCCTTGGTGGCGAAAGCGCATAGACCAAAACAAATTTGCATGCCAAATGAGTCTAAAATATACTATACGTTATTATGCACAAAGTATAACCTGTCACGAGTGAAAGCAGTCGGACCTGCCCAGGCAATAACGCGTGGACGCCATTTCCGTGCTACTCTCGGAGTGAATCGCGCACGACGACTGTACTTCACATAGAGTTTTGAATATATAGAAGGTTTGTGCATTCCAACCCAAAATTTGCACACGAAATTGCGATGTTATTTAAAAAAAATGAATTTAATACACAACGAACAAAATACAACGAACAGAGGTCAAAATACAACCAATTCATTTGTATATATCTGGTTTGGATACTTTATGTTCTATAAAATTATGAATTGAAAAGTATGAGTTCAATCAAGTGTGACTTTGTCTTTGTTTATATGTCTCACGAGCAATACCTCTTTGAAGCTGGCTCATCCTACTGTGCAAAGCCTAAAAACGAGTTGGAAGATCAGTGAGGAATGAGGAACCGAGTTTTCAAGAACCTGCAAACGTTGGTTAATTCCGCCGATGCGTTTTCTGCTCTCGTCCAATTTACGCACATATACATCCAGATCATACGGCAAAAGCTGTTCATCCACTATACTTTTCAGTTCTTAATTTCATTGCTTCATCCATTAATTTAATTGTAAATGATTTGACTGACTTACTTGTTGACAACTGATCGATGTGATTGGCAAGGTACAGTTGACTCTTTCTCGTGTTCTTCACTTGTTCATCCATGCGTTCAATGGCAGGCCGAATCATACCCATGATGGCTGAAAAGGAAATAATAGGAGGATGAGAATACCTACCTTCAGTCCCCCTGAAACTAACCATCACTCATTTCTGTGCCATTTCCAATGAATATCTGCTCATCATCAACCTTTGCCGCTAACGAAGTATTGGTATCAATTCGTCGATGTTCCCCACCGAAATCTCCATCATCTTCAGTCATATTATTTACTGAAAAATTACAGCTACTGTTAGATTATTTCATGATTTTTTTATTATTTTTTCTTGAGGGTCTCCACTTCTCCATGATTGCCCGAAAACAATGTTGTTTGTTAAATTTTAAATTAATGGATTGAGCAAGGCAAGATAGAAGATAGTCCCCAGTCTCTCCCCCCCCCCCCCTCTGCTGGATTGGACAAGATGAACAAAGTGAAAAGAAGTAAACGAAACGCCTTTAAGAGCACACGTAGTGGCTATATGGGAGTACACCCCCCCTCGCGAAATCGCACAAAAGTGATACCATTCGATTCCTCTCGTCGAGCTGAGCACGAATGTACCAACCATATTGCACGCAGTCAGCGAAACTCAAAAGTTACAGCCTCATGAAAATCCAACAAATCCTTAGTAAATAAAGGTGCAAAAAAACTAAAGTGTAAAACTTTTGCATCATAAAAAAAAAAATAAATAAATAAAATAAAACTAAGAAATAACGGGGCACAGACACGTGTGCGCCTATGACGCGTACACATATTTGACGCGTATGCGCTTTTGCCGCGTAAGCTTCTTTTTTATACTACCCGCGGGTTTGCCTGGGTCTGGGGTAGCCGTCCACGTACGCGCTTTTGATGCTTAGGCTCTAGGCTTAGGCTCTAGGCTTAGGATTAGGCTTAGGCTTGGGTTTCCTAGGCTTAGGCTCTAGGCTTAGGATTAGGCTTAGGCTTGGGTTCCCTAGGCTTAGGCTTAGGCTCTAGGCTTAGGCTCTAGGCTTAGGCATAAGCTTGCACAATAAAAACAGTATTTGCAATGCAAAATTGCGCCATTATATTAAGATGCAATAGTTTTACATTTTAGTTATTTTACATCTTTATATACTCGTCGTATATCCAGCGGTTTCCCGTCTGAACTTACGCTTCCGATCAGTCCGTTGCCCAGACCAACCAGGACTCTCCGTTGATGCACTGCTCGTTGCCCGAACTGCGCAACTCCGAAGAGGCTCGATCCGCTCGAGCTTTCCGCTTCTCCGATGCTCTGCTGAAAACAAGTGGAAGACCGGATGCCCCGAGTCAACCACCAATTCCAAACAATAAGTATTACGGGTTGAAACCCAATGCTCTTGTTCACACACAACCGATTAGCAATTGTTGTATTATCACACACTTTATTCAGTTGGACTGCAATAAGGGTGAATAAATACGATAGAATTCAATAGCAAATCAATTGTTCACAAAAAGCCCTCTTTTCCTTTTCGGAGGATAAGAAGTGAATGGTAGTGTGTGATGGGGGAAGGAATATGCACAAAGACATCAGATCCCATTTTCCGTCCATCACATCGCCAACATTCGCTCCAATATTCGCCGATGTTCGTCATTCGCCTTTGAATCGTCTGCTGTGCACATGCGGTGGTCGCCCATCGGTGATGTTCACCATCACTACGCGCCCCCCTCCGAGCTTCGCTGTTGGTCCTCCAACAGCAGCATGTGGTGCCAGTCGGTCGATGTGTGTGGCTGAAAAGAACCATCTTCCACCGCGCCCCCCTCCGATGTTTCGACGTCCGCGGCGAAATGACCGATCTGGAATTTCTGCAAAGAAAGGGAAGGGAGGGAACACCTATTTATGTTAGCCTTGCTTGAAATTTGAAAAGAAGATTTACCAATTTTACTTACGTACTCCTTCTTGCTCCAGTGCCCAATCCATACTTGATCCCCGTCTGACCATTTTGAAGGGTGTCCATTTTAGCCATTGGTTGCCCCTTATGACTTTTCCTCTTTGTGTACCGATTTGGGTGGGTGGGTGACTGTTGTTCAGTTAGGTTAAGTTGACGTCGTTGCCCGTTCATCAACTTTATTCCTAAAATTTCACTTCGGCGACCCACATTGCCTTCGTTTTTCCCTTTTCAGTCCAAACAGTTCGCCTCACTTCCGTGTTTTCTCTAATCACCGGTGTCTTGTTTTCTCGTGTTGTTGCCCAACACATAACAACCAGAATGCTTATCAGCAACAGCCATGTGCCAATAAGAACGACTAGAGTGACCGAGTTTCTGGCCTGCTCCGAACAATCAATGTTCGTGTTGTTCATGTTGGTCTGATTGATCAAAATTGTTCCATCTTTTGTAGAGGGGAATGGGTGGTCCAAAAAGTTTGATATTTTTGCAGGTGGACGACTACTCTCTGATGAGCTGATGACCACAACTGACTAAAGGCTGGACGAAATACTGGGGATCCGATGTGTTCTGTGCGTTGCCCGCCAAGAACCGTCCCCCTTTTTGAAGGTTAATGTGTTTTGTCCCCGATGATGTGCATTTCTAACCACCCTTTCTCCATTTCCCATTTGAACATTTTGAATTTTATTTTAAAAATCCGAAAAAAATGTGTGATTATTTAATAGAGAAAACAATATTTTAGGACATTGTCCATAAGCTGGAATGAAAAATAGAAGAGAAGAAAGAAAAACAATCTTGAGATACTCAAAATTTAAATTGATGATCCATAATAGGAGAGTCCACTGGCGGGGTTGAGAGAAGAGATGAAAAGAAAAAAAAAATAAAAACAATCAGACTGTCAGAGGCGGGAATGAGAGGGATGAAGAAGATAACAAAAAAAAAACCAACAACCATGTCCACGGGTGGTTCGATCTCATCATCACTGTTTGCGGTAGCGCGTTTGCGAACCGTACCCGAACTTCGACAGCGCGTCCATGCGCTTGCTGCTGGACTGACCTCCGCGGCCATGGTCCTCCCCATTGCGAGTGTCGTTACGACGGCCATCCCCGCGGTGGTTGCGCCCCTCGTTCCGATTGGTCCTCGCTGCCTGGCCACCCGAGAAGCGGTACACGTTGTCCTTCTGGCCGGTCCAACGGCGGTTCGGTCGGCGATACGGGCGTACCTGCTGCGCTCCCTGATGGCCTCTCTGTTGCGGCGGTTGCGGTTGCCCCGCCGTTCCCGCAAAGCCTCCGTTTCCGAAGCCGACATTCGGTTGTCGCTGTCCGAAGGGCACGCGTTGCTGTCCGCCCTGTCGCTGCTGTTGGCCACCTTGTTGTTGTTGTCCGCCGTTGTTGTTGGCATTCTCCTGCTCCTTCTCTTCCAACTCGGCTGCTACCACCGAATTCAACCAGATGCATATTTCCCACGCGCCTGTATTTGTCAGTTTGCCTCCCGCCATCACATTTTTGTCGCGGTTGTGGGCTCCTCTGAAGTACAACTCAAAAATGCTTCGGTACCTGGTCGTCCAGACGTTTGGCAGTTTGTGGTGCATGGCCTCTCTGTAGTCGTTGGCGGTCTCCCCGATGGATGCCCACACTGCGGTTGTTTCTTCGTATCGGTAGGACGACAATGGCGGTGGAATGATGAACACCCGCGCGTTGAAAGCACTGAGGTGCTCCAACATGTCGACAATGGCATTTGTCAGATCATTGCCTGATTCTGACCCGCTGATGGCCGCACTGCCCACGCAAATGACTACACGTTTCACTTCGGGGCCCAGCCAAAACCCTTTGACGATGTCAGCTGCAGCAGCGGCCGTATTGCCTACGACCGACACCCCTTGAAGAACGCGGCCCAGTGCGGCAGTGTCATGCTCAGTGATGACCAGTTGGGGCTCTCTGACGACGGCGGTCATCTTGAAGGTGTTCAGCGCGCGAAAGTCTTCACAAGCCTCGTTCGCACGGTCCATCATTGGCTTGAGCGATGAGTCGGCTGGGCATGTGAGCAGCAGCTGCATCGGCTTCATTTCAGAACGCTTCAATGCTTCAAAAGCCACATCGCACCGGTTCACCCATAGGCCGATGACGTCTTCGATGTCCGCTTTCTCCACGTTCGCCGATCGCAACTGGCCAAGGAGGAGCTCCGGATTGTCGCGGCTGTTTCTGATCCAGTTTCTCAGCACTGCATGCTCAACGCCATTCACAGCCGATGTCTTTATGACCAAAGCCTCGTAGAGTGATTTGGCTGGAGTCGATGTCAGCGCATTCGAGGCCGGAATGCCGAAAAGATCGCCTACTGTGGTTGCTGTGCACAATGCATGTTGCCCATGCCCGGGTGTGCATTGGAGATGAAGGCCGAACCGTAAATCTGAAACCAATTCGTTCGTCACTGACGCGTTATAAACTCTCAAATTTCTCTCATGTACGATATTCGGTTGTTCATTTTGGGTGTTTATGACCGTATTCCTTTTTTGACCCGGGATCAGTGATTTATTCCCGATCTGTTCAGGCGCTGCACACAAATGAGTGATGGGCACTTCAATTTCAGGAGTGTCCTTATCGAGTGGCTTCACTTTTGCATGCGTACGACTCATCGAAGTTATCTCATATGGCCCATAATACCGCCACCTCAACTTTTTACTTTCCTCTCCCTGTGGTGGTCTTATGTACACCATAACGCGCTGCCCCACTGAAAATCTTTCCGGATTGGCGTTATTTTTCCAATCAAAATATTCTTTTTGCGCGATGCGAGCCTCCTCCGCATTCCTACTCACTTGGTCCAAAATGAATTCATAGTACTCTCTGACCAACTGAATGTACTGCTCTGTATCTTGCGTGTTGAAGGGGTTAGGCCTTTCCGGTGCCGAAACGCGGGTGGGAAAAGCACACTCTCTCCCAAAGAACACATGCGCCGGCGTAAAATGGGTGGTCGCGTGAGGGGTATTATTATACGCAAATATGCAAAACTGCAGCTTCTCATCCCAATCTCTTGGGTTGACCACTGTTTTCCTCAGCATTGCTAACACTGTCCGGTTAGCCCGTTCCGCCGCACCGTTACAATTAGGATTGTAACCGCGTGTGTTTGTGTGTTCTATGCGCATTTTGTGCGTCAACTCCTTCATAAAGACATTCAGGAACTCTCCGCCCATATCAGTTAATAGCGTGCGAGGACACCCGTATCGCAAAATCCACACTTCAGTGAATATTTTTAGTACTGTTTCTGCCGATTTGTCCGCTATTGGGATGGCCTCGATGAACTTTGAAAAGTGGTCGATCATCAGTAAAATGTACTGATTGCCCCTCGCTGTCATTCCCACTTTGCATATATCCATGCAAACTAACTCATTTGGGCGGGAACTGGTAATGGGCGCCAATCCCGGGTTGGTCCCTCTCGATTCTCTGTTATGCGCGCAGGGTCTACACTCCTTTGCCCATTTCACCACATCAGAGTTCAGCGATGGCCACCAATACCCTTGCGATAAGAGTGTTTGCATTATTTTTGGGTAGGTCATGTGACCTCCAAACTCTGCATGCA
>JAEHOM010000384.1:0-12441 GCA_016433075.1 Hoplolaimus columbus | reverse complement strand
GAAAGTACCATTAAATATTATTAACAACTTTCAACCTTCAGATCATCCGCATCCGGCAACTGCTTGGCCGCGTCGCCGTCCGCTTCGTTGATCCCAAACGCTTCCTGGCTGTACTCGGCCCAGGTGATGATGCCATCCTTGTCTAACAGTACAGGCAAGCAATGAACAATTTGGTATAAATCCATGCGAACCTGCATCGATCTCGTCAAAGCGTTCCTTGGTCTCCTCCTGATCTAGTGTCATCAGCGAGTTGTGCACCCATTCTGTGAGCTCTTCCTTTGAGACGAAGCCGTCCTACGTAAATGTGAAACTGATTTTGGCCAAACTGCACAAAACCACCTTGTTCTTGTCCATCCGATTGGCCAACACGCGTAGCCTCTTCTTCGACTCCTCTGGGGATAGGTCGTCAAAGTCGTGTGCCGCCTTATCTGATCCGAGAATGGCTTTGTGGTCCATCTCCGCATCGTGCTTGCCTGCGTTCATGTGCTTCTGCTCAAAGGTGGCCCTTTCGTGTCGGTCGTGATGATGATGTTCATCAGCTGCTGGCACCTCTTCCTTGTCACCGGAAACGATAGCAAAGAAGAGGACAGCGAATATCGCCGAGGAGATAAGAAGATGCCGATGACGAAACATTTTTATGGCCTCTGACTAAAAATGGATGAGGTAAATGAAATGGAATTTGATAAGAGATAAGACTAATGGTTTTGGGGAAGATTATTCCTCCTTCAGATCCAGCGAATCGCATCTGGCCATGCCTTAATTGAGGACGTGGCACTTCAATCCAATCCATTTGCTGCGCTGCTGGTGTGGTCATGTTCTTCAATGAGAAAGACAAAGACAAACCCAAACCCTTTTTCTTTTTCTGGCATTATGTTTTTAAAATGGGTTCCATTGTCATCCATCCTAGGTTGAGGTTGTTGTTCACTTCCATCTCCATTTGACTCCTATGCTCCTATCCTACTCCTTCGTTTCGCTGTCGTCTCAACCTCACATTTTTATTTCTTCCTTGTCCGAATCAATAAACAAAACCGAGGAACTAACAAGGAAAGAAAGGGAAAGATGAATGAAAATGAAAAAGATGGTACTGAGTACTGAGGAGCCTCACCCTTACTCATCGGATCGGCAGTAGAGGACAGCTGGCACGCCAAACTTGACATGAGACTTGAGACGCTCTACACTTACACTATTTAACAAGCTTGTACTCTCTCTGCTCTTCGTGTATGTATGCATATGCACTCATTATCATTAACAATGACCCCATTTGATGGCATACGTGTTTAGCACTGGCTTAAGTT
The DNA here is from genome assembly GCA_016433075.1 of Hoplolaimus columbus. Taxonomy (NCBI): domain Eukaryota; kingdom Metazoa; phylum Nematoda; class Chromadorea; order Rhabditida; family Hoplolaimidae; genus Hoplolaimus; species Hoplolaimus columbus. The sequence goes on along the minus strand of JAEHOM010000384.1, from coordinate 11,146 downwards.
TTTATATATTTTTGAGGCGCTATGCTACTAGCGAAAAAATATAGTCTAATCGATTTTGTGCCTCACTTCATACATTTACTTTGTGTTAAATAAAATGATGATATTAAAAACATTTTAAGACAGAAATTTGCAAGCCAAAAAAGGGATAGGGGCAATAATTGGTTATGGGATAAGTGTTCCAACAATGGGTGTTGCTTTTTTAAAATCGATGGCGCACGATTGCTCGCTAGTTTGATGAGTTTATGAATATGAATAGAGGAAAATGACTTTGAACAGAAATGATCATTTTTTCATTCAGACTATATTGATACATTCATTCACCATACTTATTCGCTCAGCCAAAATTCATGTCAACTGTATCAGTTCGTAATTGATTCAACTTCGATTTGAAATCAAGTAAACAAATTCAAATTAACTTTTTTAATTTTTAATATACCCACATGAAATATTGAATATTAGCTCACTATTTCGCAGCTTTTAGCTTTTATGTCATTTTACAATCGTTCTTAATCGTATTTATTCCTCTTCAATCATTTTGATTAGAATTGCTTGGTGATTATTCCTTCTCTCTTCTTACTGTTCACCCGCCGATGAAGGAATGACAGCTCCATGGACCTTCTCCACCTTTTTCCTCATCTCCAACTTCCTGCTCTTCGTCCCTTCTGCACTTTGTCGTGATCAGGAATTCAATCCCTATAAAACGTTGGGGCTTCGTCGAACAGCTTCACAGAAGGATGTTAAGCAGGCGTACAAAGAGATGGCGATGAAATGGTGAGTTTCGATCATCCCAAAGACAATTGACAATTGAGATGTACCACTGGATGGCACATGCTTGCTCGCTTTTTCTCCAAATCAAAAAATTCAGGGTATTGTAGGGAAAATTTAAAAAATATCCTTAATTGTATCTTTTTCACTAAAAAATAAGTAAAAAAGTGACAGTAAAAAGTAGTAAAAAATAGCCCTATTAGCGTGAAGCAGAAACCAAAATCTTGGTACGTCTCTGTTCAATGCCACTGAACATAAAATTTCAATTATGATCAATTATTATCCCCGAAGGCATCCTGACAAGAACAAAAGTCCGGAGGCCGAGGAACGTTTCATGGAAATCAACCAGGCATATAAGGTGGTTGTGGTTTATGTTTATACTTATTAGCACATTGTGCGGCTTTCACATGTTCACCGTGCTTTTGGCTTTATTTCTTGTCAGATCCTGTCTACTCCACAACGACGTAAAACGTACGATACATTTGGCTTCACCGATGAACAATTTGAGGAAATGCGTAGGGAGCATTATCAGGAGCATCAACAGCACTTCCAATACATTCGATGGCCGTCCCCGCCGAGAAAGCGACAAACGGACATCAGCCAATTTGTAGTTAATTTTTTGAATAAGTTTGAATGGTATGCTGGCATTTCGTGGTTTTTCTTAACGGTGGGATTGGGTCCAGGATTTGTGTCAAAGGGGAGGACTCGAGGGAGAGGTGAGGATCAGAGATGGGAAGAAAGGAACAGGAAAAGATAACCGAGTTTATGAGATAAATCTGTTTTCTTTTTAAAGTGGGATACTTATTAGAGCAAAATGTTGTTATTTTCGCTTCTCCAAAAGTATGGAGAAAATTGCATTTATGGATTAAAAGTCAAATTTTTGCCTAAAAGACAATTTTTCTATAGAACGGGGTCAATGTATGCTGATAGGCGCGAAAATTTTTACGTAATTTAGTCAAATTCCTTAAGCAGCGAGAAAAACTCACGCTCGCTATCTTCACCTGCCTGGTTTTGTGCCTATCCAACTGTCTATGTGTAAAATTCTCTTCAATCCCATATCGAAAATTTCGAAAAAATTTTAACGAATAATAGCGCCTTTTGATCTACTCTTAATTTTAAGGTTTACTCATGCATATTCTGGAAAATTTAGTTTTGCTGTCCCTTTAGGAATTCAGATATTATCTGGGCTATACTTGTATGAAAAATTTAGAAATATATTATTGGTTTGCGGATTTTAATAGCTATCACACTTTTGGATCCCTTTTAGAGCGGAAAATTGTATCACACAAATAAGAGAGAATGGTCTTGGTCTGGTGGTAACCATGAAAATTCAATTATTCTTTCTCATCCTCTCAATTGCATCTTCTTTTCCTTTCTGACAATGAGCTAAGTAAGCAACGATGCCAAGAGGCCCCACTCATCACTCATCTCTCTCTGCCTTTTTAATTTAGTCTCCACCCATTTCTAAGAACTTTTCTTCCCTTTCCTCTTACTCCTCTTCTACTTTTCAATTTCGCAATACTAAAAGAGTCATGTGCTCTGTCTCTGCAGTTACGCAACTACCACGCATGTTACCAAGGAAAGAAGGAAGAGAACTCATTTTATGGGTTTTGAAATTTTTCGTAAATAACCCGTCCTTCCTGCCTTTATATTTTTAGCTCTAAAAATAATTTAGCAAAATCACTTCTTAATGTGCCTATCTTTGTATCTTGATCTAGTTTGTTTTTTAAAATCCTTTTTTCATACTTTCATTCCTATCCACAGTTTTTGCTCTTTGAGTAAAATCGTGCCAAAAATCGATTTATTTTGGAAAAATGAATTTTGAAGCTTTTTTGGCCGATTCCGATATAGGCGCAGCTGATGGAAATTCTGGAATTTTATGCCATTCCTTTAAGGAATAGACTGCCAGCTTCATTGAATTTTTTTCGAAAATTTTAATTCTGCTCCACATACCCGGAAAAAGATTTTATATTTCATGGTTTGGGAGGGGGAATTCTTTTCTTTTCTCCCCTTAGTTCCGCCTTTCAGAGGTAAAAAGATGTCTGTTCCCCATTCAGTTGTTACCATTTGGAAGTGTGCTCGGCACTCTGTTTTTCATCTTCCTTGTGGGATATTTGCTCAACCATATGAATGAACACGAACGCAACAAGCGGCGACGACAGCCAAACAATAACAACAACAACAACAGAGCGGCGGATGGCAACAACAACAACAAGGAGGACCAGCAACAACAGCAGGAGTGGCACCCGGAAGACCCGAAGACGCCATTGACGGAGGAAGAGAGGCAGCAGCGCGTGCACCAACGGGTCTGGCGCGTGATGGGCCCATTGATTCACGAACTGAGGGCAGAAACTCAATTCGGCCTCATTCGGCTGCTGAAGCCCGGCTGTCGCTCCATCATTGTCCTCGTTGACCGGGACAGCAAGGACACTTTGCTCCAACAATTCGCTCGCCATGTGTACTGCTTGCGAAAGTCTGTCTTTAGAGAATATACCAATGAGTTTAATGCGTTTCTTTAGCAATAAAACTTTTTCCTTCGGATTCCTAATGGTGCCAAAAAACTTGACCTGGTTTCGATCTCTGCTGGAGCTGACTCTTCCTGACGAAGATCAACGCGAGGACTCGGCAAGTGTCTCGACCGCTACGACGGACACGGATGAGTCAAATGAGGCCAAAAAACCTGAAAAGGATGTGGAAACAGGCGACAAAGTGAAGAAGCGAAGAGGCGCCGACATGACGGCTAGGAACAAGCTGAAGGTGAATAGTTACCATTTACCAAGTTGGACAAGAGATTAGAGGCAGTCTCGATCGCATAAAGAGGGAGGGGAGTGGGGACTAGTTGTTACACATCAGCGATTTTTGGTAATATTTTTTAGGGTTCAGCACATCTGCTATATCTTAAAATAGAGAAAAAATTCATTTCTAGTCCTGTAAACAGTCCATATTTTCCAAAAAAAAAATCGAAAATGTGCAGAAAAATTCGTAAAATTATTGTTTTTATGAACAAATTTTGAGACTTATTATTTGTTAATCCGGAGCCGGCTTCAATCACCCAAATTTCGACTTTGACTCAGCTCCAGCTTCGGAGCCGCAGTCCGTGCAGCCCCGTAACCAGGGGGAATTCCCCCCTCTCCAAGGACGTATCTAGGATTAGGAGGGGGGGGGGTACCAATGGTGGGAGCCCAAAATTTTCGCCGCGCCGAAGACGCGGCAAATTTTTTTTTGCATTTTTACGCTACAGAAAAGTCAATTTTCTCTTATTGGCTGCACCGCCGGGGAAAATTTTGGCATTTTAGACCCCTGGTAAGGAAATTGACCAAATTTTGACCTATTTTGAACGAAATTTTTCCTTTTTCTTTCCTGGCCGCCCGAAAAATTTTTATTTTTGGCCTTGGGGGGGTAGGGGGTACGTACCCCTTGTACCTCCCCCTAAATAAGTGCCTGCCCCTCTCCCCTTGAACCGCGAAAAAAATTGAAATTTTTGAAAAGTTTATCAGTAAAAATGCAATATAAAGCTAAAATTTTTAGGATTCCTTTTTTCGGAACGAAATTCCCACTTCTGGAATTTTTTTTCTGGTTATGAGCCTGGTGCAGCCTGATCCTAATGCGAGGGGAATGATGAGGAGTAATCCGTCGTGAACGGAGACATTGACAAAATGGTATGGGAAAGAAGAAAGTAAAGAAGTAAACATTCGGAAAGTCCATCCCCCTACAATTCGTTCCTTTTTTTCATAAACCATTGTTTAATGTTAAATTTTTATCTACGCTAACAAATTTATGTTAAAATTTTTTCGAAGTTTTCACATTTTCCCATATCAAGTCTAGGCAGACTTGTTTTGTTATTGCTTTTAGTTTTTTTGCCAACATTCACATTTTCACCTTAACCTTGAACTTACAGGAGATTAACCCGAAACACACGTTGGGCACAGTGCTGGTGATCTGTGGTTGGAAGTTGTACTTCAGCATTTACCACCCGATGCACCGTCCACTGTCCATTCGCGCTCGGATTGCGCTTTCTGAATTGGGCGATGAGGAGAGTGACGGAGACGGCCAAGGCAACGAATGTGACGCCGCTGATGGGATTAACCGCCTGAAAAAGAGGGCATCCGCCAGCAGTCGCGAGGTATTGTTTCTTGGTTGGCTGTGCTTATTGTTAGTTTTCAACTTCAGCGCGAGAATGCCGGACGAACAGAGCCGTTGAACGAGGCCAACGTACTGAACGGATTTCCGATGTTTCTGGACCGGCTACTCGAGGGAACTGTTCGACGATATTACGTGCCTGAATGGCCGGACAACTTTGTATGATGGACTTCCCCACCCTAATGAGAGAGTGTGAATCTCGGCCTATTTGTCGCAGTGCAACTCGAGATATTGTTTGACTATCACAGGGTAAAGAAATTGGCGGATCCATCCCATTTCAATTCTTTGTCAAATGAATTTTTTAATCCACGAGGGAAGCTAATATACATCTTAGAAATTACCAAATATTTGGTGCATTGCTTTTTGAAGCAAAAATACCAGTCAATTTCTTTACAAGTTCAGTGAATGGATATTACCCCAAACCAACATTGAAAGAACTTAATAAATCTCTTTGAACAAATTCTCATCCTTAATTAGCAATCAAAAACCCAAATTGTATTTGTATCCATAACCAATTCTATCTTATGTTTGTCTTATATTCACAACAATGCAATGTAATTAACAACAAATACATTAGAAACGGTGAATAACAATAAATAAAAATAAGTATTTGTGTTGGGGAATGAGTATTTGATTATGCCAAAGGTTATGTACCCCGCAAATGAGAATAAAAAACAACCGCGCAAGAGGAAGGAAAGAATGGGACGGGGACAATCAGCATAGTTTTGATAAAGAGGAAGGAATTAGACAGCCAAGTGTAAAATATAATAGCCTCTCCCTTGTCGACGTATTCAATCCCGCCATTTTAAGCTTTAATAAAGTGATCACTCGAAGAATGCAATAGCGTACATCATGGCCAGCCCAAGTAGCAGCGCGATCACCTCCTTCACACTCTGCCAAGCGGTTGACCGCTCCAATAGATCCGGAATCATTGAGACCTTTGTGTAAATGGGTAATGAGCGGATGAAAAACTGAAAAAATCGGTGAAAAGGTACAGTGCCAATGTAAATGAAGCCTCCAGCAGTAAATGGGATGGCCCAGCTCTGCTCTGCAGCCTCAGCCAGTGCTGCGGCATCGACGTCCCAAAGTGATAAAACACATCCGGCTAGGGCTCCAAGTGCTGTGCAAAGCTGGATGAGCATCGCCTTAAGTTTGACAATTTGGAAAAAGTCATCCACTCAGCACTGACCCTTGGCTTTGAAAATCCGGACTGAACGAGGATTGCAAAGTCGCCAATCTCATGCGGCACTTCATGTACCAGCACAGTTATCATCGTGACTGCATAAAAAATCGGAGCTAATGTGAAATCGTGTCATTTTCCAAAACACGTACGCGGACTACTGCAAACCCGCGAAAATGTTAATTAAAAAAGCGTAAAATAAGCGTGAGTGTAGTATTTGACACGCTTAATTAAATTTATATGCGGGTTTGTTAATTCTGGGGTCGTGGTCTCGTGGTCCACGTACTGTGTTTTGGAAAATGACACGATTTCACATCAATGCCAAAAAATCCATCTTTGAAATCAAAAAGAAATATTGGATATGAATTGTTTACACTAAACATTGTTTATACGAAAAATCGATATTACACATATAAATAGGATACCGATCGACACCCTCTTCGCACAAAATTTTTTCGCTTTTTATTGCATTTTTACTGGTAAATTTTCCAAAAAATTTCAATTTTTCGCGGTTCGGGAGGAGGGGAATTCCTCCCCTCCCCTAGTTACGCCCCTGGCACTAACCAACGCCAACTGCTGATCCGGCAATAAACGAAGCACCAATTGCAAGCCCATCGGTGAAGTTGTGCATGAAGTCGGCCACCAAGTTCAGATAGGCGGCTACTCTGATTCTGGTACCACTTTGCTTTTCAGTCTAAAAACATTTGAAGCTGTAATAGGAATGATGCAACCGATAACAATGCCATCCATTTCCATTTTTAGCAAACAAGAACAAAAAAATTCCAGTTTTAACTTTTATTATTAAAATTTCCCGTTATAGGTTTCCAGGACACTCTTACCTCCTTTTCGTCTTGTCGCTTTTTCTTCTTTGTCTTTTCTTCTTCGTCATCCGAATGTTTGTCCTTCTTTTTTTGCTTCACCTCCTTGGGAAGATGGTGCGAATGCCCATGACCATCTTCGCCTCGAACAACCCGCACAAATTTCTCCACAATGAAAAAGGTCATGAAGCCTGAATTTGTTTCTTAAGTTTTGATTTTGAATAGGAAAACTGACCTACGAGTACCCAAGTGCCCACTGAGAGATCATGAGGCCCGTGAGCATGAGCGTCTCCAGCGCCATGCGAATGAGAGTGCGAATGTGCGCCATTGCCCGATGGAGTTGCGTGTGGGATTAAGTGGAGAAAGGCGTCGCCAAGCAATCCACCGGCGCCGAAGGCGAGCAGTGTGCGCAACAGCGGCGAGTCATCGCCCGTATTTGCCTGACAAGTTGATGAGTCAAAATTAGAAAAAATGAGTAACTCACTCCGATGGGAATAAATGCAAGTAGAAAGCAGGGAAAGGCGCTGATCAGCAGCGTGGAACCAACTGCATATGTCCAGAGACGAATTTGAGGATCGTTCAGAAAAGACAAATAGCTGAAAAAAGATGCTGACTTCCTGACCTGCACTTACAGTATGTCAGGATAATAGCGAAGAGCAGTTAATTAATTAATATCCCCGATTTACAAATAGAAAGGCGCTCATCAAACCCCAAGACGAAAGAATTCCAAAAAATTGGCAAAAAATTGGCCTTTTTGACGCATTAAAAATGTTAAAATCACCTCAAAATTTCTACATTACAAAAATGTCTACTATAGGTATAGCGACATAGTGCTCTCCATGGCCAAATCCTAAAATCATGAACGAAGGCGCGGCGCAGGCCAGGAAGATGATATTTTCGGATCAAACAGGCAATGAAAAACCGAGTTTCTTTTCTTTGGTAACAGAACCGGAATTAAGTCCGGCAATGAGCGAAAAATACATAACCCGAGTAGCATTTAGAAAAATACACATGGCATATAGCGGAAATTGATCTTTCTCAACAAAACTCAATTTAAATCAATTTTAAACAATGATTTTTTACCGATAAAATGATTTAAAAACGTGTTTAAAACGGAGCAGGACATTTGCTCCGGCGGACATCTGCTCCGACAACGGGAACCTGCTCCGGCACGTACGCGCTAGAGGCACGTACACCCGCGGGTTTGGCTGGGTCTGGGGTAGCCGTCACGTACGTGCTTTTTGCGCGTACGCGTTTTGACGCGTACGCGGTTTTTTGACGCGTCGGAGCAAAAGTCACCGGAGCAAATGTCCGATTTCCCGTTGTCGGAGCAGATGTCGCCGGAGCAAAAGTCCGGTTCGCAAAAGTTTGTCTATTATGATACACAGAAAAAGGAGGAAAATCGAATGGAGGAATGTTATGATGAAATAGCTTGTAAGTTTTAAATATTGTGATTCACTAAAAAGGCAATTCTCTACCTGATCCAATCACAAACAAATTTAACTTTAATTTTATCTCACAAAGCATTAACTAAACCTAAAAGCACAATAAACATTTTTTAAGATGTTGTAATATGGATTAAAAAAAAACTCACAAAGTCCCTGGTGATCAGGGAGTTTCCATGAGGAGGTCGAATATATTGGCATATTCTTGTCACATTTCGTATTTTATAAGTCTCGCTTCAAAATTTACAAACGAATTGAATTTGTTAGCTCTTTCGGTGTGGTGAAAAAAAAATTGGTTTTCCGCAACAAAAAAATTTTAGGCTTAATGATGGCTTGATGGGAAAACTATTCAAGGTCATGTCGATGGATCACATGTAAAAGAGACAAAAGTGCTTGAATTTAACTAATAAGCAAGAAGTAATTTTTATAGGTCTGTTTTTGGCCGGAGCTGTCTAGGCTAACAATCATTTTACATTTAAAAAAAACTTGCCGATAAACATCACTCAGGTGGACCAGCTCGCCCTTCTGTGCCTCGGTGAGTCGTTGCTGCTGGTATTGTTGCTGCAGATGCGGGTGCTGCGCAAACATGGCCACCGAACAGCGCGGGCTCGGACCACCAACATGGGGTGGCAACGCGGACAGCGCACTGGACGGGCTGGCGGACAACATCATGGAATCCGGTCCTGAAGAACAGGGCACAAATTTTACAAAAGTCTTAAAAAACAATTGAAATAGAGTTCGATAAGCTCGAAAAAAACCCTCGAAATTTTAGAAACTCAAAACAAGAAAAATTGTTTCAAAATCAAAAATAAATCGCATCTTTATTGGTATTTCTCCAAAATTTCGATCTTTTTCTCGAAAAACGAGATTTCTCGCAGCCCTGCTCACCATTCCCAATAATATCACAAGGGCACTCTTGGTGACAACTGACAACAAGGACAAAAAATGGATCCACAAATTCGCACTAATAATAAATAAAATGAATTTTTCACATTTTTAATTGGCGCTATTCGTAAAATACTAGACATGATCACAACAAATGGCTCATATACAGCACAAAATCATATGGCCACCAATATTTTATCTTTTATCAATAGAAAACAGGAATTTTTTCGCGCAACTCACCAGATGAGGCCAAGGACGTGCGTGCGCCCGTGAAAGTCAACGAGCGACGCACAGTGGCCGGGATGGAGAAGGAATCGCCGTGGAATGATGCGCCGGAGACGCCTTGCTGATGCTGCTGCTGAAGTTCATGTGCCATCGCCCAGTCGGATCCGCCGTAGGCACTGCTGCCGCCCATCGCGGGTGTCGTGTTTTCCAGCCGTGCGGACACAATGCGACCCCGAACCGCCAGGCATTGGACACGGTAAAAGCGGCGCAGGTCCTTGCTGAAAAATCATGTGCCAATGCATTATTATTCTATATAGATCTGTAAAATTGATTGGGATGACTACGCAGGGACGTATCTAGGATGTGATCTAGGAGAGGATACCTATGGAAATCGAACGTTTCGAAAATTCAAATCCCTAAAATTTTCGAAACTTTCGATTTCCATAGGTATCTCTCCTAGACATTTCCAGGCGATATGCATTTTTAGGCCAAAGGAAAGTCTAACATAAGTTTTTTTTTTGGCTTGGGGAATTGAACTTAGGGGAAAATATTGGCGATTTTAGACTTTTCTGTTGAGGAAATGAAGAAATTTTGCTGATTTTCGATGAAATTTTTTAATTTCTGGAAGCCAAAAAAGCTGAAATGGAGGCTAAAAAATTCTTTTCTTCTTCGGCCTTGGGGGAGGTACTTATCTGCCCCGCATATCCCCCGCACCAAATCCAAATAAGTCTTTGTGACTACAGTTAATAATGGAACCTGTAAAAGTATTTTGTGGGCCGCGACGTATGCTTCCACCAGTGTTCATCGCCAAGGATGTCCGCCATTTGGATACGGTCGGCATCCACCGCAAAACAATAGTTGTCCGCTACCATCGTTGGAGGCACCTGACCAAATACATAGTATTCAGTGTCAGCATAATCTTCACTAATTGTAGGCCAATTTTTAAGATTTTCTTTTTTGGTTCACATCAAGAATCTAATATTAAAAAAAATATCTAATAAGTTCGAATACCATTCCAAACTCCAATAATAAATTCCGGTCCTGTCGACTCCTACTCCTAAACTGCATATTTGCAGAACTCTTTAACAAAAAAAAAATGAAAATTGAACAAAAATGCATATATGAAAATGGAAAGCACCTGGGTGGACAGCATTGAGGGTGGCGCGTTCATTAAGTTTTCGATTGCCGCCTCTGTCTGGACCGTGTCATGATGAACCGAGTGCACTGGCATGTCCTTATGGTAGATAACCGGGTCCTCGTTGGTCAGCAGCTCCTTAATTCAGCACACAATTGTGATTTATTGATCTCCCATTTTTTGTAAATTGATTTTCTAATTAATAATGAAGAATTAACAATTAAAGCATTTATTTATTTTATTTACCACCACCTTAAGGCGTGGCTGCAGTGCAAATCAAACAATTATAGAATATCTCATAACATGATTTTTCGGAAATCCATCCTTATGTTAGAGTTAAGTAACTTTTTTAGACTTTAGGGAACCCAACTCCATTACTACGCCGACCCCCCCCCCCCTTACACCTTTCTTCCCTTTCTTAAAAAAGTCATAGACCAGTTGTATTTTTTTTTTCTTCAAACTGTAGTAAAACTGGGTCAAATAAATTTGGATTTTTTTACGCATTGGTGATTTTAACAATTTCCCAGCGACAAAGATAAAGAGGAAACGTCAA
>JAEHOM010000383.1:0-12442 GCA_016433075.1 Hoplolaimus columbus | reverse complement strand
TACTAATATTTGTACCTTTTTTACAATTTTATGTGGAGGATAAACATTTTTTATTGGAATTATATAATTTTTTTTAAAAATGTGGTTTTTTTAAGCCAGATGTGGTTTTTTCCAAAGGTCTGGTGTGGTTTTTAAAAAATTTTCATCTGGAAGCCCTGTATTTAACTCTTAATTTCTAAATATCAATTTTTTATTAGTTTTATCTACCTTTATTTTTTATCATTGTCCTTGTGGTGTGACTGGTTGGGATTTGATCTTGGACTTTATGGCCATTTACTATTTTGATTTTTTGTTAGTAAGAGATGTTGTGCTATAGACACAAAAAATTATTTTTCCCATTTAATGTCTAAATTACAAAATTTTCTTTGTTGTAAAAAATTGTCCTAATCTAATGTTTTTCCGGAGCCGAGATTCGAAAAAGTCGGAGCCGAAATTGATCACAGTGTAACACATTAATAAATAAGGTGTACAAGCAAATTTAGGCCTACTAATGAGGGCATTTGGTTATCTGCTCATGATTTAACGCTAGTTTTTTGCTTTTTTTTTAATGAAAATTGACAACTTTAAGCGGCCGAACAATGTTTCGCTGCACTGACATCGGCAGTTGACGACAATACAATGTTGGGAGGTTGTCTTCTTCCGTCCGCAACTCCTGTCTCCGTGTTTGCCCTCGGTGCGTACGAGCGGCGTCGCTTTCGCAACGGGACAAACGGAGCACTTTGCCTGGAATGCGGCCAAGTGTTGTGGCGACTTGGTGACGAAAGCGAGTTACGCGCACATCTGATGGAGCAGCATCCGCAATACCTGCAGACTACGACGACGACCACATCAACAGCAGCTGTACCGGATGGTAATTAACAAATTCAAAAATACTTTATTCTGCTTTATTGTTAAAAAATAATTTTGATTCTTAAAATTCATCAACTTTTCAGTCGATCTTGGATCCTTGCTCAAAGGCGACTCATCAAATGTTGGGCCTGTTGGGTTTGAGGATTCAACGGAAAATGACATTTTTAACGGAATATTCCGCAGCGTTATCGAACAACAGCAACGACAATTTCAACCACCAAATGCGCAATCGCAGCAAGACAACCAATGGCGAACTACGGACGACCCGGAAGTGACCTATGTGGACGCGAATGGTGAACTGTGGCTTTGGTTGGACTGGGCCAAGAGTGAGCAGGATGGATGGCTTCCCGCATGTCAGCGTCACGCGGCCCGTCCTCTGCAACCAATTGATTCGGTGTGCTCATTGTTGAAAAACTGCAAAATTTTTGATTAAAACATTCAAAATTCTTTGCTTAATTACGATACATTCTAGAAACAGTGACACATTATATTAATGAATATATTTTCAATTTATCATTTTTTTTATCAATTTTATATGACAAACCTGCAAATCATTTTGTTTAAATATTATCACGGTTCATGTATTTTTCCCTTGCAGAATCAACTTATGGTCCCATTGGGTTGCAGCTACGACTCGTTTTGTACTTTTCGTGCCTTATGGATGCGCGATCGTGGAGCACTTTACCAGAGCGTGGGGCACAATCATCCGACACCAGCTTCAGCGCTTCATCAGACAAATGTTTCATTATTATTATTTTCAATATTTTTTTTCCAAATTTAGACCAATACGATGAGCTTTGGCACGGAGAATGGAGAAAAACAACAAAATGGGAGTGTAGTGCCAACGGAAGATGGACAGGCATCATCAGGTTGGTTAGCCGAATGTCGTCGAACTTTTTTCTGGCAAAAACCTCACTAAACAGTTTTTTTTTTTGCTCGATCATTCGAATAAGCTTGCTGTTTTTATCCTTTTGAATACTTATTTTTTATTTTTGCATTCACATCAGTACAATTCTTCCAGCCACGGAAGCGGTGGTGGATTCCATTGAGCGCGTGTTGCACTCGCGACCTGACCACGTGGATGGGAACGGACGGCGTTGGGAGTGGTTCGCAGATGTGCGGTCAGAGGCAGAGTTGCGAACTGTGTGTCGTGCGAACGGTCTCTACCGTGAGGCGGGCGCACGCAGTTTCAGCTGCAAGTGGAGCAGCCGCAATGCGCGCTCACAGTATCACTGCGCATTCCGCGCGCTGTACGTGCCTGACCGTGGTGCACTTTTCCACCGGCAAACGCACAACCATCCCACCACAATCACAACGCCATCATCTGCGCATGTCACGAATAAACAGCCGCAGACGAACGGTAAAATCCGGATTTTTTTTATTCGATTAATGTGTTTTGTTGACCACATGTCCAAAGGGGAGGACATCCCCCTCACCACGCCGGAACCGAGAAAACTTTACAGTAAAAATGCAATAAAAAGCGAAATTTGTCCCAGCATGTAGGATGGACTTCGCAAAATTCGATTTGACACCCCCCCCCCTTGGACATGTGTGTTTTTGACATTTAAATTTTTTGTTCAGTACAACAACATCAACCGTGCTCAGCGCAAATTGTGAACAGCGATGGGCCAAATAAGGCCAAGTTTGTGGACAGAAGGGGCAATGAGTGGGCCTGGTTGGCTGATATCCACGACGTGGCCGATTTGGACCGGATCAGCGGCCGTTGGGAGCTTTCGCGACAAGGTCCACGCAACGTGCCTGGCAAGGCGTACTTCTGCTGTCTGCATGCCAAACGCACGCACACCAAGTGCCCCTATCGTGGCCTTTACGTGCAGAAGCGACTGGCACTATTTCACCGTCTGAAGCACAACCATCCTGTTGAAGCAGGTGCTTGCAAACATCATTATCATCTCGAGTCCTCGAGATGTTCCCAATTATTCAGACACTGGCCATTCTGGGCAAGGATCAATGCTTGACACACTCCGTGACCATATTGACCGGATGATAAAATGATCCATTGTTGCAGTGAACAAGAAACAGCCTTTTTATCCTCATTACATACATTCACTCAACTTGTTTACTCTTTTTTTGCGAATAATTTTCTTTTAATAAATTTTTTGAAAATAGTTCTATTTGCTATGTGTTAGAAAGTTTACGGTAAAAACGACGCATCTATATTTTGAAAGTTACGAGATATACACTTATAAGCTCTTTCCGAAAATATATCTAACTTGACTCCACATGATGAGAAGCTGTGGATTTTGTAGGGTTGGAAGAAATGGTCTTCTTGGGCTTGGGCGTTGTTTCCATGGTAACGACTTGGTTATTGCGCTCATTTCAAAAAGTCTGACTGGGTGAGTTGAATGTCATCTCAGCGAAATATCCACAGATCACTAAAATTCCGATTTTTAATTTTAACAAATTTAGCGGAATATGGCAACAGTGTCCAGGATTCCCATTGAGCGTTGGAGCAGGCAAGAGCTGGAGGAACATTTCCATGCTGTATCCAACAACCTGCAATCACTTAAGCAGAACAACAATCAGCTGGAGAAGGAAGTCAAAATGTAAATATTGGAAAATTTAAAAAGGCAAGAAAATGTCGGTGACGCACAAGGCTTTTCAGACTGAATGGCAGACTTGGTGCTGGACGCCTGAGGTTGGTGCCAAACGGGCCAAGAAAGGATGAGTTGGACGATTTGCATCGAACAAATCAACTGATGGCGCAAAAGGTCTCTTTTGTTTTAGAAAAAAGTAGAACATGCAGAGAAGCGAAATATCTTCAAATACACAGAACTCAGAAGATTTTTTGAGTTAAGGCAGAACTGAACGAGATCCAGACTAAACAGAATGTCCAAAATTTGAATTTTTTGGCTATAAAGATTCTTTTAAACAGATTAATTTTTTTCGGATTAATTCCCTTCAATTTTTTTTTTTTTTGATAAAATTGGGAGCAAATTTTGGTAGAATTATTTTTCGTCTTACATTTAATTTTTATATTTAAGAATATCAAAAATGCTTTTTTTTTGTAGCTAAAGGTGCTCAAGCATCAGCTGTTCAACTTCACAAGGCTCAATTCCACGTATGGCACACGAAGACCAACACCAACAAAGCCCTCAACTTCAACAACCACAGCAGCAGGTCGGCAACAACATCAACAACGCCAAGTGACGACAACAACAGCGATCGGAGGAGGACAACGGGTAATAAATAAAAGAAAAAGCAGATAGACACTAGAACACGCAGAGAAGCGAAATAGCACATGCGAATGTTTTGTGTGTCTTTCTTATCCAGTAAACTATCCACAATGATTCTTACTAGTATTCTTAAAACTAATATATCAAAAAGATCTAAAATAAACGAACAAGACGATGTACAAAACCTCGTAGAATAGTTTATCTTGTTCAGCCTTTTGATCGTTCATACACATACAGCATCCCACATTTTGGAAATTATAAGAATCTAAATATTTTCGTATTTTTATACTTATAAGCTAGCGATCTTTAATACATAAGAACTAGTGTGAAAAAATCCGGTTTAACACGCATACGCCTCCCCACTTTAAATTTGTTGTAAGCTATGCCGATCTCCATTTTCCAAAAATCTCTATTTCTTGGGATATCCCCTGTGAAATGTTCTCTTTTTTTTTATCAAAACTATGACTTTTTAGCAAAACTGCTAGATTGGATCGATTTTCAAAAATTTTTATTGTAAGTATAAATTACATTCAGAACAATCGTCTAGTGAACAGACGACCTCAAAGTGCTACAGCCGCTTCTGTCAGCGGTGTTCCTTTCAAACGAAGCAATCCAGCAGCAGAAGGTGCGGATCGTCAGCAGCAGTTACAACAACGGGCAAAGCCAGCAACCATACGCAATGACGTCATAATTAATAGACCGACAAGCGAACAGGCGGAAAGGTAATTTTGATTAATTACTCATTTCTCACAAATAAATGATTGGAAAAAATAAAAATGGGATCTTTTATAATTGAGTTTATAAAAATAAAAATACTTCCAGAACCACAGGGAGTCACATCGAGGGCCAACCGCATTCTTTCCATGATTTTGTCACCGTGCATATGACAGAAAGTTCAGAGAAGCAACTGTTCAAGAATAATATTGAAACAGGAGTTGTGTAGGAAATATTTTCACTATTTTTGTTGGAAAGAATTTTTGTTCAGAAGTGAATTAAATGAGCGCATGAGGGAAATTCAGAGGCAGAGCAGAGTGTTGGCCGGTGAGAACGATGAGTTACGGTTCAGTCTGGAAAAGAGTGAACAGGTAATACACAAAGAGAACGTAAAAAATCTTTGAAATTTTTTTAAAGCGATTGTCTACCTTACGCAAGGAATACGACAGGGTTGTTCAAGAGTTGTCCATTGCACATCGAGAGCTGCGCTCACAGTCAGATTCGCTAAGTAGCGTGCGGGTGGGTATAAACAGCTGAAAATTTCAAAAAAAAATTTTTTTTTGTTTTCATGATTTTTTCTTTAGGATGAAGCTCAAAGGTGCACGGAATTAAGTGGAAAAAGCGCGGAAATTGCAGAAAAGGAATTGGCAATCCTCCGGGAGGAATGCCAAGCGCTGAGAATAAGTCATGATCGCCTCGTGGCCAGGTCTAAATTTCTGATATGTAACTACTACATGTTAGTTCGGATACACAATCCACACTTAGAACAATTTACTTAAAGTACTAAGGTACAACAACTAAAGTACAATTTACTTATTTTTTTAAAATAAGCTTAAGTATGCTAGACATTTTTGATTTATAATTTTTATTTAGTAAATTCAGAAAGTTTTTCACTATATACAATGACAGATCTCTGGATCAAGAGACCAGTGGAAGGAGCGTTCTCGAGGACCTGTCTCGTCTAAGAGTTGAACTTCAACAGCGAAATGTAGAAAGCGATTCTGAACGGCGTGAATGGGAGGCCGAAGTGCAAAAATTGAGGAGAGAGAATGCCAAATTGAGAGAGCAACAGAAACAGAGAAAAGCGGAAGAGAATGCTCATCGAAGAGACGAAACAATCAAAAATGGTTTAGAAAATGGACAGCTACAGCAGCAGGATGTTGAACGGATTATTGTATCTATATTACCATACCATTATTACTGTATTTTTAGCTAAATCTGTAGCAAAATTTCAATTTTCCACTTTTTACCACAACAATTTCTAAGAAACTCAGAAAATTTAGTAATATTGGAAGTCTTATTCATCTGAAATTTTAGAATATTTTATTTTAGGGCACAAATTCCTCCCGGGAAGAGTCTACCAATGACGGTAACCGCCAACCTAAAGTTGGGAATGGAGGTGAGGAAGCGATGCTGAACAAACTGTTCGCGGATGTCATTGGCATTGTTCACACTCACTTGGGCGAAGGAGGAGGCCAACAATCCATTGGCGGCAGAGGTCTTCCCATTGGCGACAACAGTTCGGCCGAAAAGTTTTCGCTGCAAAAAATTTTATTTTATGAATTCTCCGTTGTCTAGATGGCAAAGATTGTATGAAGATGTGTATGAGGAGTTGGAAAAAGTGCGAAAGCTGCTTTTAACGGAACATAACATCAATGAACAGCTTAAGGCAGAGGTCATGTTTTTGAAATTTGAAAATTAAATTTAAGAGTTTGATATGTACTTTACATTAATAATAAACTAAAGAAATTTTGTTTTTTTACAGAAACGTCGTCTAGAGTCCGAAGCTGATTTTATTCGAATGAAATTTGAAAAGCAAATGGCCGAGCTGAAAGCAGAACTGGAAGAACGCGGGAAACAAATTTGCATCCTTGAAAATCAATTGGAAACTGTGGCGAGAACCGGAGATATACGGCACGCTGTACTTACTGTTAACAACGAGGTTTGATGATGATTTGATTTAAAAATTAAAAAGAATGTTCAGAGGCAAAGTTTGGCTGCTACTCTTCCAGAAATTGAGGTTTTTTTTCGATTTTGCAAAATTTAAAATATTTATACACAATTATTAAGCCAACCGAGCTATCTCTACATATATCAAAGCTGACTCTTACGCACGAAGCAGTTCGAGTCGTTCAAAATCCTTGTCCAGTACTGTTTTTGGCTATCGAATTTTTTGATTTTGAAATTCAAACCACTAAGCTGATCAATGGACCTGAGTTAAGGCATTTTTGTTGAAACAGTAATTTTAGAAATTTTAGGGCAAATTTTGATTTTTCAACTGCCTTTGAATTGTCTGTGTCTGATCTCTTTGTTCATTACCTCCAAACGGTATGCATCAGGCTATCAGGAAAAAGCTTTAGAGGCCAAAAATTTAATTTTAATTTACCCATACTATACCCATCAAAGGGCTAGGTCAGGAAAACGGAAACCAATGGAGCTTCGGATATGAAAAAAAATAGGAAAATCAAAATTCCTGAATCTTAAATCCAAAAATCTAAAAATTTAACTATATAGGCCCATTCTCCAGATAAGTATTTGTTGGTATAATTTTTGAAAAATTTTAAAGGAAAAAATGAGTGTTGAGTTGTACATTGTCAAGGAGGGACTCAATTATGAGCTCTGGGCTCAAGCGCACATTCCCCTGAAGCAGCTTCTCTCCGCCCAGACACCGACACATTTTCAGTAAAATTTAAAGAAAATCGCCTTTTCAAATTTCAATTTTTTAGGGGCGAAATCAAATTTCGGGACTCCCAACAGTCCACGCTGTTGGCAACAATGACATACTCAATCGACGTGCCTTTTTCATTGCTCCGTGCGCTTAGTGCCCAACGAAGACGGATGGCTGCATCGGCTTTGATACCTTTGGGAGAGCGTAAACATTTAATACAAAATAAAAAAAATATTAAATTTAAGAAATGGAATTGGACGAGCCACACAACGAGCTTACGATTCACATTCATCGTTGCATGGGGTTGAATAAGCTTAAAGGTGCTGATGAAGCTAATGGTATGTGCTAATAAGGGTTAGACTGATTAGGGATGTTAATTTTTTTTTAAACTTTGGGATAAAAATTATTATTTTTTGTCAATTTTTAAGCTCAACAAACACGCCTTTCTCTACCTTCAACATATGTTGCATACGAGTTCTTCAATTTTCCTGTTCATATGACTAATGTTGTCCGAGAGAATGCGAATCCAGAATTTGACGATCATCATTCCTGGAAATTACCCGGTGGAAGTGAGGCAGTTCACAAATATCTGAAAGAAAAGGTCTGATCGCATGAATTAAATTTTCAACGAATATATTTTAATTTTTCTAAATTTGTTTTTATTTGTTGCAGGAATTACTATTTTATGTGATTGAATTAGATGACCAGAAGGGACAAAAGACGTCCAGAGCACTTGGCCACATTAGATTGCCATTGTTCCCATTGGTGCAAAACCACAAAATCCGTGGAACATTTCCCTTGATCAACAGAGTCCAGAATTTTTTTTTTTAAATTATTTTTTGAATTTTTATCATTGTAGTTCGATGAGACCATCTCCACCGAGGCATCCATTGATGTATCCATTTACTGGAAATTTGCATACACTTATGATGGAACGGAAGCCATTGATGCGGAGGCACTGGTCTGTTTTCATTCCATTTTTACGCAAATAGAATTTTGGCATTTTGTTTGAAAATTGAGAAAAATTTAAATTTCCCAATTTGTTACGACAATAGCAAAAATCGTTAAGGCGCAAATCAAGAAGTTTACACCAATGACTACTGCTGATGGGAATGGCAAAAAGATCGGTGAACTGTTGAAACAGAAGCAGCCAGAAACTAAACCCATCCAATATCACCTGGAACAAGTCACGGAAAAGCTGTTTAGCAAGGAGCAAAGTGCTCTAGAGCGAATAAATGCGCCAAAACTGGTGGATGAACGTGTTGCAACTAATGAGTAAAAGAAATAATTTAAAAAAAGTAAAAAAGTAAATCAAAATTATTTTACCTTTATGTAATATTCCTATATATCATTTTACTTTTTTTCCCAAAAATAGCGTCCACCAATTGCAAGATGCTGTTAAAAGTTCAAGTGAAGAGGAGGAAGAGCAAGAAATGGACGAGGCAGAGTTGCGCAGACGACTGTTCGGGATGCCTGACAAGCTGCAAAATGGGCAACAAAAGCGCGAAGAGAAGGAAGCGGCTTTGAAAAGAGCAGCAGAAAAACAGGTTTTAGAATTCCGAGATCTTGGAATAGGTATTTTGAAAGTTGATTAGACATGCTTATTAAAGGGGGAGGACAATAAGCAGGATCAGAATGAATCTGACAAAGAGGGTAGGACTGATCAACAACAGCAAGCAAATATAGCAGTGGAAGACCAGCAAGAAGTGAATCAAAGGTATGCCTTTTGATGCCTTTTATTATTTAATTTTTTGAAATTTTTAGCCAATCTTCTGGTCCATCATACCCTGTGGTATTGTCCCCTTCCCCATCTTCCACTTCCGCAAGCAGTGCGCATTCCATTGTTGTGAACGGGGAAGAGGAGGAATCGAAGGAACTTAACAGAGCGACATCGTCAGAAATTTCGGAGGAAATCCCGAAAGAGGAGGAAGATGCAGGAGGCGAATTAGAAGGTGGTCAACAGAGTGATGAGGAGGAAGATGATGCAGCTTCATTGCGATCAGATGCCACATACACAGCCGAAGGAGTATGCTTCTTTTTTTTGTGAAATTTTTTAAATAAAAACTACGAAATTTATTTTATTTTAGTCAATATATACCATAAAACACAGCTTAATATCATCAGTCTATTCGTTGTCAATCGATTGACTTTTGCATTTTTTAAAATTCTTTGAATTTTTTCATTTTCTATTTTGCAGCCACTTGGTCCAATCGAGCTGGATGAGCCCGTCGGCAAAAGACGAGAAGAAATTGAACAAGTTGGAACTGGAGAGGAAGAGCAGCCTGAAACAGATAAGGCGAAAGAAGGCAATGGCGAAAAGCCTGTACCTCTCGCGCGGCGCTCCCTACTCGGCCAGCTTCCTCCGATTCAAGGACAAGTGAAGGTTGGGAACATTCAACTACGATTCCAGTAAATTTCGACAAAAAATTTTCGAATCTTCCGAATCTGGCCTGGGTTCTGTTATCCAAATTTCTGACGGTATCCAATTAGTATTTTGACTACGAGTTCTAACCTCTGACTTCCAAAATTTCCATCTCTGGCTCACTCATCGGAGCTAGGCTTTCTGGATTGACGTTTATTGTTTAATAAATTTAATAGAAATCGCCAGCACCATTGCCACCGACAACACTGGCAAATGGCGGAGTGGAGTTGTTGGTAGCGACAGCACGAAAGACGGTGGACTTCACAGATCCTTTGCACTCGTCAATTCCACGTAAAAATATACTTAATATTTTAGTCAAAAATATACTAAATTAGCTGAAACTTATGAAAATCAACTCAAAATTCACAAAATTAAAACAAAAATTAAATGAAGCAAGCGACGTGTCGTCCTCCAGTTTCGCGGAGGACATCAGTGGCCGCTCCAACAATTCGACCTCGTCTGCGGAAGGCGCCTCTTCGTCCTTCGCCTCTTCGTCCTCCTCTTCCAGCAACTCGTCCTCCACCCAACAAGGTGGTGGTGGATCAATGGATCATGAACAAGAACAGCAGCAGAAGCCTCGGAGGACGAAGAAGTCCACCAAAAAAGTGCCAAAACGACGAATTGAACTCGCTGCGGCACCAACAACGCCGGCAATTAAGGTATGAGCAAAATCAAATAATGAAAATGTTTTACCGCAACAAAATGTTTTACCGCATCGAATACAGAACAATATTTCTCAACATAGCTTGAATGGCTTTTTATTGGAAAGGAGAATCGTAAATAGTCTTTTCAGTAAAAAAATCAGTTCTCAATTTTCTTCAAACGAATAAAATTTTTTGGGGTGCATAGTTATGGATTTCGCTGATTAGGCGCATCATTCCTTTCTCACTATCAGATGCGTCCGATCAATGAACAACGAAATGGAGAAACGGCTTATGCCGAGGACGACGACGACATCCCCGCGCCGGTTGGCCGTTCAGTTGTGGAGATCCGAGTTGGACGAGTTCGGCTACTCGAGCACTCATCGCTGCTCTCTGCGCAGTTCGACTCGGCCAAAGTGTTCGTGGAATGGAACTTTCTGGACTTTGCGCGAGACCAATGTGAGACGGAGGACGCACTGCAATTACCTAGGAGCCCAACAGAATTCATACACTTCAACCAGCACAAAGGTGATTCAGAAAGTCTAAGATAACTCCATAGAAAAACTTCAATAAAATTCATTAGACCCAAAAATTTTAGACATTGCCATACTATTATTAGGTATAAAAATCATATATTTTTTTTAAACATGGACAAAGCTAAAATAGAAATAATCGATCGCCAAAGTGACTTCAAAATGAAAATGTATCGAAGCGAATGTCTATAGTATTTGTTTTGGGTATCCCGCAGTGTTAAAAATACCGACTGAGAAAAGAAACAAAACAACTATTGGTTAGACCTACATAGCTTATCTCATGCAAACAATCTCTTCAATACATTTTCTATGGCAAAAAACTTGTGCTAATTTTGGCTCTTTCTACTTCTATTTTATCTCATATTTTTCGTTCGAACAAATATGATGGAGCATACCAGTTTTGGCCATATTAGAATTTGAACGCCTTTTTTCATGTCTATAATGAATAAGACATGCAAATTTTAAGATGAGCTTAATTTAAAAAAAAATTAATTTAGCATATGAACTTAACCCAGCCAGAATTGCTCTCCTTCGGCAATGGACAGAGCTTAATATTCGGTATATAAAAATAAAAAAAATATTTTCGCGTTTTTTTTTCCAGCTTGACATTCACTTTGGTGATGGACCCTGGCGATGGTAACGGTGATTTGGATGATTTGTGCATGGGCGAGTTGGATTTGTTGGATGTCCTGGATTCTTCGCTGCACTCTCTTCCAAGTGATAATTTTGGTTAAATTTAAAAAGAAAAAGAATTTTAGTGAGAAATGTTGACAATGTGACGGTGGCAGTGCTCGATGTTGGAATTGAGTACTCCGATGGACTTCACGAGTACATGCGCGAAGTGATGCATGTGGTAGAAGAGGGCGCCGAAGTTGACATCTGATGATCTTTCTTGCAAGGAAAATTGTCATTTACCAGGTGCGAGCTTTCGCCTTTGACAAAATTTTTCTGTGTGTTTTTTGAGGAAACCTGAGCATATTTGGTATTGGTCTACCAGACAGCAGATGTGGAATTGAAATGATTTAAAATCAGAGCGAAGAAATTGGAACGAATGTCTATTTCCACAGGAAATTTTACCATACGATTTTTTCAAAAACCAATTTTTAGAAGCAGTGAAATTCTTTTGTGCGGGAAGCTATCGCTTTTTGGTTTAAAAAATTGCGATTTCCACGGGAAATTTTACCATTTTTTCCAAATTTTTAGAAGCAATGAAATTCTTTTGGTTGGGCGGGAAGCTATCGCTTTTTTGGCTTAAAAATTGCGATTTCCACGGGAAATTTCACCATTCCCCATTCTGTGATCCCTTTTTTCCTCCCCTGATTTTTTCCTCCTCCCTATTTTTCTTATAGTCAAATTATTTTGGCGAGATCAAATAGAATGAAAAAAGGAGAGCGTAAACTAATTTGAAGCGAAAGAGCTGA
>JAEHOM010000382.1:0-12467 GCA_016433075.1 Hoplolaimus columbus | reverse complement strand
GACGACATCATCTGGCTGTAAGCCTCTTGGTTAAACATTTGGGGGAGGGTGGTAAAACGGAAAAGTACCTCCGATTGTTGCTGCTGACGACTCCTGCTGGATCCGCGCGGCGAAATGACATCAGGCATCACCCCAGCTATAAGTCATTGAAGAGAGACGACAACCAGTTGAGCGATGGCGTGAGCGCACTTTGCGAGGAAATGCGAATGTGAAGTGCAGACATAACTAAAAAGTAAAAAAAATGGAGTAATTACGACAAAAATAAAATGCAGAATGAATAAGAAAAGTGAAAATTAGGCCCTATTTATAGGGGAAAAAATCGACGTCCATTAGAATACATAAAACGTGAACACATGACATTACATAAACAGGACATGCATACAGGATGCATACTGTATGCGGCTCCTGAAGTTGCAAAATGGGACTTTCCCTCAAATCTTTTGTCGACATCAATCCAAAATGAGTGAGAAAGAGAGAAATAGTAGATAAACAGAGAAAAAGAGTCGTAGAATTGAAATTGAAGTTCCTCCCTCGTAAAGCAACCACTTCATAACGCTCAACTTTATTATCGTCACTTTCACTTTGCAACTTCGGAAGCCACAGACCATACTGTACATACATACGAATTAGAATGAAAGAACAAACACGTATGAAAATATACAAAAAAATGGCATACATGCTAATGCTACATAGATATGCATGTGCATACATACAAATTTAAATAGAAGCAAAGGCAAACATATACATACCTGCATACACACGTATAAACAACAAAAGAAAATGAAGTGACAGTATGTGAATGGGGAGACTGAAAATTTGAGCTCCTTATATAGGGAAGGCAGAAAAATGGGAAAGAATGAAAAATGAATGGGGCTGAAAGGGAAATTGGCTCCTTATATACCCATTTCAGAGGATGAGCAAAATTTTCAAGTTTTAAATTTCTAACCGATTTTCGGTATCTGGGGGTTTTCGAGGGTCCTGAGCACGGATTTGACATTTTTTCGAAATTTCGGTGTTAGGGCTGATTTTCAGGTTAGGGTTCAGACTTCGGAGGCTCGGAGGAAGTCGAGTTGGAGGGAGAAAGGGTCGGTCGGGAGCTCGGGAGGGAAGAAGGCAGCAGGAACAGGGAGGTACTGTCTGTTACTGATGAGTTACTGTCAGATTATTTATTTAGATGAGATGAGAGAGATCAAGCAGAATGAAAAAATGAGCATAAACTAATACGATGGTATAAATTTTGAATATATTTGAATATGAATTTTTATAGGCATTTGCTTTCGTTTCAGATTAATTTTACGGGCTCTACGCTTGATCTCGTTAAAATATTCTGACTAACGTTAATGTTAACCATTTATTTTTGATCAACTTGCCCTGTGTGTGCCTGTGCGAAACATTGTAAATTCTAAAATTGTGAAAACCATACATAAGTGGCCTATTAAAACAAAAGCCATTGAGATTTAGCAATCCAAAAAGCGTTATTGGCGTGTGGCGTCAGTAATTACTGAAACGAATGTATTAGGTGAGCTGAAAGATACAATTTTCTTCTGTCTGGCTGGCTGCAGTCAGACATACAGTACATAAATTCCATCTCTGCATGCATTCGTTTCAATAAATAGTCAATAAATTATATTGCCAAATCTCCATTGGCTTTTATTTTGCCAAAAACTCACCCTCCTCCACCACACCGCAACCAAGAAAAATTTATCAATAAAAATGCAATAAAAAACGAAAATCGCATAAGTGTTTGACTACGCGCATAAAGCGAAAAATCAGTGATGTGGTGGTCTTCGCAAGCTGCAAAACCGACCTCCCCCCTTGCACATATGTGTCTTTGATCGATCGATCTCGAGCCCGAATAGATCCAGATCCGGAACCCTACTCAAAACTCCAGGTGTGATTTTTTTAGATTTTAAACTCAAACGCCAATTTATCCCGAAAAGAAAATATAAAACACCACAATTCTTCTAATGGCGTGAAAATCGGTATTTGAATTTTGTCGATTTGGTTGGCATTGGCGTTAGGCGTTGCGTTACAACTCGCCACCGTGGTGCCGCTTGCAAGGCAGACTTATCCACTCTGGGGGTCAGGGATGCCATTTTGCCGCATTTTTTGACGCTATCGCCGCATTTTGGTTGATGCCGCATTTTGCCGCATTTTTCGAATTTTCGAAAAATGTGTAATTTTGAAGAAAAATGTTCAATTTTTCTTAAAGGAGTTACTTAAGTTCATCAAAAAATAACTGTCAAACGAACTTTTCCTGGAAATAGGAAGCCTCAAAAATCAGCTGGAACGGCTCAATCAAACGGCATTATTGTGAATCTGTCTTTTCTGTTGTGAATAGCGTAAAAACCGCTGAGCGCAACAGAATGAAATCCAAGTTGCTCAATTTCCTCGTCTCTATTAAGCTCAATTCTGAATTTGATTGTAGTCAGGCATATAACCACTTCATTTCTAACACTAATTGCTTGACTAAGTCAAATCTGCAGAGAAATATAAAGAGTAAAGCCTTTGGATTATTTTTAGTTCATATTAAAACGTTTTTTAAGCGTGCCGCATTTCTGCCGCATTTTTGGGCATTTTTGCCGCATTTTTGGTACCCGATTCCGCATTTTCGTAATTTGAAGATGACATCCCTGCTGGGGGTAGTAAACCGAAAAGTACCGACTTTTTTCCTTTATTCACTTTTGTTTTGGTTTTGAGGTTTGAGCTCGTACTTCGTAGGAATTTCCCGCCATGGGGGGCGGGAAGTGAATTGTATTATATGGATGAACGGATGAACATACTATACTAAATAAATTAATGTTTTCTTCTTGTTTTTCCAGAGACATTAGACATTACAGTTATCCATCTCTTAGAAAATATTAAATGGTTCGTCAAAAGCGTGATATTTCGCAGGATAAAGAAGCCGAGATGTTGGAGCTTGTCCAGGAAGCGAGGGAAAATTGTAAATGCAAATCAAACGGACAAAGTAATGAATATTTACTTTTCAGTCAAAAAAGATCTGGTTGAATTGGAACATGCCAAGCGAGAGTATTGTGCTACGTTTGTCGAGGCAGCGATGACCGAAATTCGAAAACTATTGCCAAAGATTATCCATCTCGATTTTTTTAAAAGGAAAGTGTTTTTCAGCATGTGTTGCAAATGAAACTTACTGACTTCGTCAGAGACTTGAATGGTACTTCTCACCACGAGGGTAATTTTTGGAATCTATCTACAGTATATAACTAATTATACAAATTGCCTTTTGACAGGAGGATGTTCCCCCCCCCCTCCACCTCCTTTCGAGTGCCTCTTTCCGTCCTACTTTCACATCCGGAAATGCTTTTACATGAGTATATAAGCATTTCTTACCTAGTCCTTGATAAATATAAAAAATTTATTATCTCTAGTCTTTAGATTTCACTATTCTAAAAACATCATTGAATCCGAAAAACACCATAAATATAAATGAATTTTTGATTAATATACTTATGTATTTTTGTTTTTATTATATTGTACTCAAAACTTAACTTTTAGAAAATGGTCAAGAACAACAAGGGACTAGCAACACTGCCTTTACTCCGACTGCTGGCAGTGTTTTACGGTTCACTTCATGAAACTTAACAATTTTAAAAATTCTCTTTAGACGACCCATTTTCTACAAGTCATTGAAGACGCCTGGAGGATTTCATCTCAAAATTCCGTCTCTCATCACTCCGCGAGTTGATGGGTAGGTTATTTATTAATTCCATTGGAAACTATCAGCTCGATTTTTATAAAAATGCAATATTTTCCTGTGAAGATTTTGTCTAAAACATATGACTGAAGAAAATACTTTAAACATTGAAATATTGACAAAAAATACAAAAAAAAAAAAAGATGAAAATCTTCCTGGCACCGTCTATCTGCATTTCTGATTTACATTCGGTAATCCTATAATACCATAAAGACGTGTGGTCTTCCTATCTCCCTAAAACTCGAAAATGTGTATGGGGTTTTTATTGGTCCTGAACACGAAAAATGCACTAATCTTATGAAATTTTGGCAAAAAGGGTCTGATTTACGAAAGATTGTTATGTTTTTGTCAATATTTTTTCTATTCACAATGTAATTATTCTAGACCAATAAAGGTATGGATGAATTTTTGGATTTTTACAAAAAAAATTTACGATAGGTGGGTACTGGGTACAGATATACGGTATGAATATATGAATTTGCTGAATAACCTTATTTTGTAATCGCCATCCGAAAACCTCCAACTAACAATAACGCAATTCTGGATGTTTTCACTAAAAGTGAAAATTTAAAAAAAAAAGTATGCTCCTGGACCTCCAAATAAAAAAAGAAATAGTGTCATTATTGAATTTTCACCATTGAATTATACACACCTTTGGAGCGATGCAAAATTATTTGGAGACATCCACTTATCATCCAGAAAGTAAAGGAACGCAAAAAAATACGCGATAGTATCAAGAAAATTTGCTCTTACGTTTTGCGATTTATGGGTGTAAAATCATGCATTTCAAATGGAATTAAAAAATGATCACTGATCAAAAGATTATTCTCTTATATGAGCTTCCCATCAATTGCGAATTTTAAAATTTTGATCAGTTTGCGTTTTTAAGCATGTTTAAACTACTAATGTTAGATCTTTTGGATGCGTACCATTTGTTTGCGATGATAGTCCCATATCGCCCGCTCATATACAAAAACATGTCCTCTCTGACTGAAACTTCCATATGACTAGCTCATCAGGCTCAAACAAACTGCGGACTGCAGGGATGTTAATCTGATATGGTGTTAAATGTTTTTAAAGACTTATTATCTGGGTGGAATTTGAAAGCGGTTAAACATGGGGGATGAGTACGGTGTTATCTACTTCATCTACTGCTAACGTGTTTTTGCATCTTTCCATCTTTTTCCCGTTTTCTTGCACCCTGACCCACTTTATATTTATAAACATCTTACATCTATGTGTTATATTGTACACATATATAATAGAAATCTTTAAAGGAAGAACCAACAACTTCGTGCGTCTAAGTTTGGTGAAATCCTTTTCTCAGTGCGTGGTACTCCGGTGATGAACACAGTGACGGCTGCAAATATGATGGAGGCTAAAAAGCAGGAGGCTGTGGTCCAAAATGTAAGTGAGAGCTCGGGCACTTTTTGTCACCGCCGTCTATTTTTTGTCCGAAGTCCAATTTTTTATAACAACTAACAAGTTCCTCAAATTCATTGTGGGATAGCCATTCTGAAAACTTTATCCTTATGATATAAAAATATCACATAATTTCTTCAATTATTTATTTTTGACCCATGTACCATATTTGACTCTTGAATATAGTTGGGTTTTCAGAACTTTATAGGTTTTTAATTTAGTTTTGGATTTCCAGGAATCTTGGAGTTCACACTAGGAGAAAAATTCTCACTTCATTTATGAATATGCTGAATTTTACCATTTACTTCTTGTTTTATAAAAAATTCCTACACTTTTTCTTAATGTATTTTCGGTTTTATTTTCACTTAACGAGTTTAGCTTTTTATCTTTCTTTTTTCGTCGCCTATTTCTATTCGCTGCTTATGGTAAACGTGACTCAACTTTTATCTTTAAAGCTGAAAATGCTTTTTCTGATAAGTGAAAAGTGATAACCATCATAGAAAATTTACAAAATATCACGAATACTATTGCTTATGCTAGGTTGCTAACTGATGAGTTAGATTTTGTTAGGATATTTTTTAAAATAATTCAACATATTTAATATTAAGAAAATGTTAAAAAAGCACGCTTCAAAGCTGTAATTTAGATCCTAACATAAGTCCTAGCTTCAGAATCGTTTCATTCCAGTTTGTTTCTGTCCCGGCTCATTTTTGGTTATTCTCAATTCTTTTTTTCACACATATTTAGCAAAAAATGCAATATGCTTCGACAACAAATAATTTTCTAATTACAGCACAATTTAACAATGCAGCTGACAATGAGCTTTTTATTAGGGAATGATAAAGAGGCTATACATTATTTCTCAATTTTCAATGACGACGGCTCCTTGGCCTGGGCTGTAGCAAGGAAAAAATTTCGGGGTTTGGAGGGAATACGGCATACCCACCCTCCCTGGTTGAATATAATTATAGAATTTTTGGACATTATGAACTTTTGTTTTTTCTAATTTCTTTTGCTGATTTGCCATTGCTATTATTCCAAATTTATATGCACCAACTAAACTGCTTTCTTAATAGTTGTTGCAACAAGAGGAGAATTTGATGACACCGGAGACCAGGAAGCTCATTTCCAAACTGAAGGCATTGGTACAAAGGAGAGCCGACTTTGGAGATGCAACTGATGATGAATGATTTTCAAATTTTGATTAAATATGTTTCTAATTTACAGACACCTATATAACTCCACAATAATCCAAGCCTTCTTGAGAAACTGAGAATCATCACCTGTTGTCTAATATGATGGCAATAAATTATTGTGATCTCGATAATGTTTTATATAAAAAATGACTAAATTTGTGAGGAAATTTAATCAGGAAAAACCAAATGAATATTTTTGCCGTATGATTTCTGTCCAATAGCTACATACATATATTCATTGGAATAATAACGCACAATTTGGTTGGACACACGAATTTTGTGCGCCATTTTTTGGCTTTGTCTGATTTTTGGGCTTATCAATTTGAAATTGGTTTTGGATCAATTGGGTTCGCTGCGCTTTGGAAAAGTTGGATGGAAATGCATGCTTTATATTGGTATTGGTCATCACCTGTTCATGTCTTTCATTGCTGCTTCGTTCATGCACTGGTAAGTAAATTGAAATTTAGAATCAAAAAGTCGCTTATGAGCATGTAGAGAGGCGACATGAAGTGCGTTTTTTGCCTCGGTTTAAGGCAAAAATTGGCACTGATTTTATCAGCATATTTTATCGGAATTTTGCCCAATTTTTTAAATCACTAGTAAATGTATGATGATAGGCACTTTTTTAATGCATATTTTACCTATCTCGGTTATGAGTAATACAATATGGAAAACCAAATCTTTTGTTAATTGGCATGAATTTGTCCAAAGTTTTGATCAAAACTCAATATCAAAATAGATTGGATTTTTTCTCTTTCGCTCTCTCTTGCTCTCTCTCTCTACGTATATTTTAATTGGACACCTTTTTAAATGTTACACTAAAATGAAAATAATAATGTAAATAACCTTAATATGCAAAGATGTAGGGAAAGCAAGTTTTCAAAGCCATTTTAATTTACAGATAGAGTAGAGGAGTTTGTTATTTTCGCACAAACTTCATAAAAGCTTACATAGAAAATTCCCATGAACACAAATATATGAGGAAAACAGTGAATTTCCGGTCCATAGGCGTGGAAAAGCAGCGATTTTGTGCAAAAAATTGTCCGATTTTCCGCTTTATTAACAAAATAACACCTTTTCCACACTATGCATTTGACATGCAATAAGGACGGGGAGGGGGGGGGGAGGATTAGCACCATCCAGTTGACACTTCACCACTTTACCCTCAAAGCCCTACAATTTTCCCCGCGAGGAAAAGTGCACTTTGCCCACGGTCTTATCCTCCCATGCGTTCAAATGCCCTTTTTTCATTCATTGTTTGGTTTTGGTTTAGTTGGGTAAGTGAGTCAGAACCTCACAGAGGGGGCATTACACGCCCCGAAGCATATATTTGCCGGATGCCGAGGGTATACCACCATCTAATCGCTTCCGAGCCATTGTGTTGGTTGTGTTCCAACGAACATGTGGGACCATTCATCTATCTTCGTCCACAAAAAGAAGAGGAAAATGGCCAATTTGGCCCCCAAATTTTGAGCTTGTCCCACACGGCCCCGTCTTCGTGTTTTTTGGCTTTGCCCTCACTGACGGATTTCGACATATCTCCCGTGATACACCTATAAAATTGGCCAACCATTCATGGCACATCCAGTCTTCGCGTCCAGGGACTATTTATTTCTTCCGCATCCTTAACAATTCTTTTGGCATTCTGCTATTCTCTTTTAGTTTGCTTTGAGATTTTCGTGACCTATAGAAAAAGTTTGGCAAATTTCGTTCCATACTCCAACAAAACTTTTGAGCTTTCTTTATTCCTCTTGGACTATGCCACCGCCCAAGCACTTCCCTCAACAAGTCTATTGCGCCTCAACCTCCTTTTCGGGGCCGATTGGGCCATTATTCATTTTAGCTTTAGTCCTCCCGTCGTCGTCTTTGGTCTTAGCCTCCTCCCCCTTCATCGCTGTGCGTTCCAAAATGAAAGGGAAAACGCAACTGCTGCGCTGCGGGGGAATGGCCAAACAAGGCCTCGACTATCCCCCATGGCCGCACTATCTTTCCTTGCTCTGCTTCCCCTCTTCCCTGTGCTATTTTCCAACCCAATAAGTGAGTGCTATGCCGTGAAGCTGTGGGCTTTCGAGGGAGGAAAGTCGATATTCATTCACAACAGAAATGGTTAGGGCCAAGCTCTTGTGGCCAAGCAGCCATGGGCCCCACAAGTTCCTTCTTTTTTTCACCCATCTTCGCGCTGGTCGCGTGCTGTCCATGCATCCACAGCCACTTCTCTCATCCCATCCTGACTAGCGTCAACAACAAAATCCCTGGACTAGTGCACTTGCATTAGACGCGAATGATGATGATGATGCTTTCACTTCATCCTCACACATCAGTGAGCCCTTTCTCAAGGCTTTTGATGGTGAGTCGTCCTATACTTTGGTCCCATTTTCTCTGCGATTTGCTATTGCGCTCCAAACAGCGGCTGAGTCAACCCGACCAATTCGTGATGCTAAAAAGCCAAAAGTTCACTTCCATCATCATCCAACACACACCCGAGCATCCCCATCCCTTTCTATCGGCGTCATCAATTTTCTACTTTTTTGTTCCTCTTTCCATCAGTTCACGTCAAAATTAAACAATTCACACACATTTCGGATGCCCTCTTGATACCATCTAAGGGCATCATCAAGCCCTCTAATAAGGGGATAATGGCAGAATCAAGCTTGCTCGCGCTCGTTTTTGTTTGTCTTGTTTTTTTTCCAATTAGCACCTACTTGTGTGCAATGTCCGTGAACAGCAGAACGGCACAAGAGCACCGCTAATTGGAGGAGGGGCGGGGGAGGAAGCATTCGAAGAGGACACTCATCAACTCATCATACAAATTGGGGCTGTCTCCTTTTCACATTCAGTCAGCTGCTGGCACCCATTTAAAGGTGTGCTTGCACCCGACAAGCAGAACATGTCACGCTCCAATTACGCGGCCATTTGAATTCCTGGAAAGGCGCTTGCGTATCAAGTGTTGTTTTACGTGCGCGCACAGCCATGGCACATAGCATTAAGCGAAATATGCAGTCTTTGTTCATTTCCAGCAACATATTGCTGGTAATGTACTGCTACAGCTTGTTACGCTTATCTGTCCTACATTGTGTACTGCTTGCAAAACTATTTGCTTGCCCAAAAGTGCACCACTCATAATAAAGTCTGCACATGTCGTGCACGTAGTGCATTTTACCTGCTACCGATGACTTTTCTGATAAATTTTTCTCCCCTGCATGCTCTGTCATTTCCATCCGTCTTTCTTTCATTCATTCATCCATTCATTCATCCCTGTCCCCCCCCCCTGTTCGCCCGTTTCCCATCCGCACAAAAATTAATTATTTATGTGTCCCACCATCGTTCCTCGTCCTCACTCCCCCCCCAACAATCCATCCACAACACTCTTTTCACTTTGTGGGCGTTCTATGGGCCCAGTTGGCTGTTTGGTCACGCGGCGTTGGGAGTGCCCGTTCCCTGGGGCAACGCATCTTGCACACTTCCGGCGCACTCGCCCCCTCCACCTCGTCCTTTGGACATCCCCTCAGGGGAGAGGACCTTAATCCGCGCCATCGTTGCTCCGGAGCAGGATGAGATCTCTAAAGCGGTGAAAATTAATTATCCGCGCAAAACGTAATGGTTCATGCTCATTAGCAGTGTGCTTTCTCACTTGGGTGCACTGTCTGTTCACAAATGAACAGGTTTGCTGCTTTTTTGCACATGAGTGCCTAGTAATACAACCTTCCACCTTGCTTAGGGCTTGGTGCCTTGGTCACTATAAACAGGACCGATCATGTTTTGGACAAATGACCTTATCTTTATCCACTAATATTTGGTGAAATAGGTGAAAACATACCAAATATTTGCGCGCTTGTTTTTTATATCATTTTGGCTTTTATGCCTATTGATAATTCACAAAAAATTTACTTGAGCTTAAATATGAAAAATGATTTACAAAGGATGATAATCCACCTTTTCCAAAAACAATTATTATTGGAATAATGTTCATAATCTTTTTTTATTTTTGAGTTTTTTTTTATGTTTTTGTAGGATAAACTGATGCTTTTCTGATTTGTATTTTGTTTACCTGATCAGACCACATCTTACATTATCTCTTTTTCCCGATCGGGGACACATTGCTTCCCGTTCCCGTGGTGATGTGCTTCCTTTTATGGACACTTTTTTGCTTCAGAAACAGAATCATCGCCGAGATGCACTTTTCCATCCATCACAAAAGTGCGCTTTTGCGCTGATCAATCATCCCATCATCACCACAGACTGACTGTCTTCTTCCACGTTTTTGTTTTTTCCTTCTTTCCCATCGTCACTGCCCGACACGGAAGGAAGTGTCTGTCCGATTGGGCCGTTTAAAATGGCGCCCAGAAGAGGTGAATGTGTGTCTGACCTCATCGCTATTTCCTCTCCTAATTTCTGTTTCTCAGTCAGGGCGGATCCCTCTTGCTGGCTTTTGATTGCAAAAATTCAATTTTTTATGGCGATGACGACATAACATACTTACCCGAGGGGAGGGCCGGCTGTGAAGAGAAAGGCGAACGGCAGAGAATAGATGAACCTAAATGAATGAACGGGCTGGTGGATGATGATGGATGGGGGGGGGGGGTATTTCGAAGTGATCGACGATTTACGATTTAAGGCTGAAAAGGAGGAAAAAATGCAGAAAATCGAAATTTGAACTCCCGCCCACTGCACGCACATGCACCTAAGCACTGCGTGCTCCATGCGCAAGCACGAATGATATTAATGAATTTGTTTACGACAAACAATATTTTTGCGAATTCGGGAGTCGCTTCGTTGCGACATACCCCTCTCCCCCTAATCTTATACAATCGATTCGCCTCCCCTATTGTACACAACAAGTTCAGTTTCCATTTTTAAGTCCCCACCTTCTCCTCCTTTGCTGCTGATGACATGGCGTATACGCCGCGTTGTCATCCGTCCCCCCCCCCCAGATCTGTTCCCAATGGTTATTTTAATTCCATGGCTCAACATCACCATCCACCCAACTACTAACCAACCACCACCAACCAACCATCATCACATCACATTCATCCATGTGTACGGATGTACTACACATTATAGACATATGCAAAAAATAGAGAGAAATCGTCAATGATTTTGGCCTTTTCCCTGTGGTCATTTTTTTAAATCATTTTTTATTTCTTGATCAATAAAAATTTAAAAATCAATAAATTTGCAGAGTTTTAATTGAATACATTGCCCTCCACTGTGTGTGTTGTTGTTTAAAACCGGATGAGCAGCGGCAAATTCGACTGGCTTCTTTCCTCATTGACGCCCGAGTCACGTAAGATTTTTTTGAAAATTCTGAATTTTTGAGGAATGCCTAAAATTTCTGCTTTTAGAGGTGCCCTCCACAGCGGAGATCATCCAGAAATGTCTGTCAGTGAACCCGTTTGACCTGAAATTCCGCGAGGCCAACCAACAGATCAACGGTGGTAGTGCAGCGGACCATCCGCTGGCCGGTGCTAACTCATCATGCACATTGCCCACCACTTCCGGTATGCAAAATTGGATAAAATTTGGAAAACCCGAATTTTTTATAATAGGTTTGAGCTCCATGCTGAATCTGCCGTCCTCGTTGCCTGCGCTTTCCAGCACTCACTCGCCCGGCATCTTCTCCAATATTAACGTGCTGACTGCGGATATTGAAGGCGAGCTGCGCAAGACCATCGATCTGTCGAGGAAGGTTCAACAGGTTGGTCATTCAATTCGATCGATAAAATATCGATCTCTAGTGATGCACTGAAACTGATCATTCGCAAGGATAGCCAGAAGAAAATTTGATCATTCAAAGGTTCAAGGCGTAGACAAAGAAAATTTTTCCGATTTTATGCTTTCGAGGTGGAGATTTATTTGTAAAAAAACACCGTCACAGAAGATTTATCTGTGAATTCGAAATCGAAACCGATTTCGACTTTAGAAATGAAATTTCATCCATAGCCCTGCTGCATACACGCCCAAGAACATTCAATGACGTTTTTACAATTTTTTGGTCGAGCTTTGAGCTAAAACGTTTTATTTATTTTTTAATTTATTTTTATTTTTTTTTGCTTTAAATGTTATAATTTAAACTAATTTTTTGGGACATATTTTTGTTCGAAGTCCTTTTTTTACTTTTCAGCAAAGTATAACAT
>JAEHOM010000381.1:0-12471 GCA_016433075.1 Hoplolaimus columbus | reverse complement strand
ATAATATTGTATCTCGATCTCCTCTTATGTTTGCCAGAGCAACTTTCCCGTTTCGCATTGCTCTTTAAAAAGTTATGCTCAAAAAACATTGAAAAATGGCCGTTTTTAGTATTACTTGGGAACTGTTTTAACAGGAATTGTTATTAAGTACAGTGTATGATGGATTCACGGAATTTGGCATTTTGTCTTTTTTTGAAATTTATCTTGTCTTTTTTTGAAATATAACAACTTTTGGCATTGTCATTGGCTTTTTGTATTACAATAGGATTTGACATCAATCCCATTCATAAATTTGTCAATCAATCCCATTGTCTAAATTCCTTGTCAATCTATGTTTTGTTCGTTCTATGTTTTGTCCGTCAATGATTTTTCCGATTTTCTTCAATCCATGTTTTGTCTTTTCTATGTTTTGTCCACATCCCTATTGATTCAAATGTAGCAATGCTAATGGTATTTGCCTAACATAGCTGAATGGATGATTTTTTCATGGCTTTCATTTCATGGTACCAAGAAAATCAATTTCTATTGGGCCATTACTATCTTCTTATCTTTTCCTTTTTCAAAAAATTGCAACCGTCTTTGGAAATACGCACCAGCCGTTAGACCTACATTGCTAAATATCGGTAAAAACTGGTAATCCAGACCGGGCAACCAGCGATTTTAAAAAATTCATCACTCAGCTACCGTGAGACCATTTTTGATGCGGTTTTTTGCTTCCTAAAATTTCACGCAGAATCCAGAAAAGATGTTTCAGATATTTAAAGTGACAAGCTAGCTTACCAAACTTATGCTACCAAGCTTACCAGCTTACCTTCGCCAATAAGCTAACAAGGCAAATGCCTAGGTAATAAAGCGTAAAACCATGCGCTTCATTGATTATCGATCAGCATGGCATTCACCATTCACTTGCCTATTTTTTGGATAGTGCGAGCTTTAGTAATCACCTACACAGGAGATATGGATTTCTACTCCCTCTTTACCTCCGCAAAAAGCTATGCTGATATTGCTGAAAAATCGATCCAAAAATTGCATGGCTAATACTTTTCTTAATATAGCATTAATGCATGATTTTTACATGGCTTTTTTTGTCATGCTACCAAGAAAAAATCAATCTTATGTGGGCGTATTCGTTGCAGCTATTATTAAGAATAACAATGCAATATCCAACATTTATAAAATCAATATACCTATACAGCTTTTTGCATATATTTGCCTTCAAAAAGTAAAATATTCTATCTACTGTAGTAATTGAGTTTTGTTAGATGGATGTGGTGGGGCATTGTTCAGAATATGATTATTGCTTGGCGGTGTAGTAGAGAGATGATTGCAAAGAGGTAAAGAGATGATTGAATTGACGTAACAATTAATAATATTTCTTAATATCTTTTAAAGTTGTTGATTCCAGCATTTTTTTGTTTTTGTTGCATATTAAAAAACAATAGCCAAATCGCAAAAGTCTCCTTTTAATAACAATGGAGCTTAAGAGCTTGAAAGCTTGAGAAGCTACCTGCAGAAGCTTGGATTATTTCTTAAGCTTAATATCTTTTATAGGTTATTCTTTTAAAAAACAATAAACAAATCGTAAAATATTTGTAAGAATAAAAAATTGAGGTTGAGAGCTTGAGATGCTTGAGAAAGCCTTGCTTTTATTTTTTGAATGTGATTCCGATCGAGATGATCAGTAGTATGAAGGTTAGGGTTGAAAAAACTGCAAATATTTCGATGAGTGGACGATTGGTAGACAAAACGGGACGGACATATCGGGACGGACAAGACAGACGGACATATCAGGACGGACAAAACGGGACGGACAAATCGGGACGGGTACAGTATTTTAAAAAAATTCATGTTGATAAGTCTATAAAATATTTTGCTAAGTTTTTAATACTTTTTTTAAAAATTTTAAATGCACATTGCATCATCAGAGCGTCCTCCCTCCGTTTTAGTTTTTTTTAAAATTGTTATTCGTGTTTCGTTCCTTTTAGATGCAAGCAAACAGCAAAGATAGCAATGTTAATTGTGTCAGTTAATTAGAGTAAACGAGCGTTAGGGAGCCGCTTCGCGGCTCCCTAACGCTCGGTTAAAAATAAACGGAGCCGCTTCGCGGCCCCTCAAATCTTATCTAACTATTTATCCAAAAAAAAGTTTTGCAAAAAAGCATAAAATTCCAAAAACAACTTTTGTTGCAGCCGTTTATTTAAGATTATCTATCACTTTAAGATACCTAGACCCGAACGATAACGAAGTTTTCGTGTGTTAACCCCAAAAATCCCTGAATAGAAAAACATAAGTTCCTGGACTTTCTTTTGAAACAACGTTCGAAAGACGTTCGTTGCAGTTGATGATTTAATGAAATCATCTGGATTAACCATATAACCCTGATCGCCAAAAATCAAATCCAAGGTTCAAAAGTAACCAGTCCAAAGAAACCATTCTCGACCCTCTCCATTCTAAACTGATTAAGAACAGTTTATCAAACTTTAAAGCTTCTTGATTCTCATCTACGAAAAAACCTGTGTACCAAAAATCAGCTTTCAAGGAAGCAAGAAAGTGCCCATTCTCGACCTAATCTCGATTCTAAAACGGTTTTCATCCGTTTGACAAATCATTATCATATTCGGATTTCTTAAAACCTTGGAAACCAAAAATCTTTTCACTGATGCTAGAAAGTGCCCGTTCTCAACTCTCTCTCAATTCTAAACCGACTTTAAACTGTTTGTCAAAGCATTATCAAATATAGGTATCCTAAAACCTAGAAACCAAAAATCAGCTTTCTCGGATGCTAGAAAGTGCCCACTTTCAACCCATTTTCGAATCTAAACCGGATTTGAACCGTTTGTCAAACCATTATCAGATTCGTGTTTCTCGACCCTGAAAATCCCCGGGTATCAAAATCAGCTTTCTCGGACGCCAAAAAATGCCAATTCTCGATCCATCTCTCAATTCTAAACCGGTTTTTGAACCGTTTGTAACCATTATCAGATTCGTGTTTGTCGACCCAGAAAATCAACAGGTACCAAAATCAGCTTTCTCTGATGCCAAAAAATGCCCACTCTCGAACCACTCTCGATACTAACTCGGTTTTTGAACCATTAGCAGATTCGTGTTTCTCGACCCTGAAAACCCATGGGTACCAAAATCAGCTTTCTCGGATTCCAAAAAGTGCCCACTCCTGACCCACTCTCGATTCTAAACCGGTTTTTGAACCGTTTGTCAAACCATTATCAGATTCGTGTTTCTCGACCTCGAAAACCCCCGAGTACCAAAAATCAGCTTTCGCGGATGCCAATAAGTGCCCACTCTCGACCCACTCTCGACTTTATAAGAGAACTTTTTCGAGGTTTTTTTATGAAACGGAATTTGTTACACTGATTACCAACAATGCTGTTGACGTGTTGTTCAACCTGTTCAACAAAGTGGGGAAAAGGCAACCAAAAAATGTCAACATGTATGGAATCACATTATAATGATCAAAGCTCAAAAATCATGTTCTACGACAGCTTGATATGGCCGATCAATCTTGAAACTAGCGAGACAAAAGTTTAGGGGCAGGTGTGGACACGAACCCCAATCCTTCGGTTTCCCGGAACAATGCACTACCATTGAGCAACCGCCAAGCTCACTGTCAGTCAGCTAGCTCCTCAATTTAACGGCTTTTTCTATGGGGACTCTCTCACTTTTCCCATACCAACTTCAATCTGATCAAACTGTCTGGGCTGATCAAGTCAGGATAAGCAGACCACAGGACAAGCAGCACTTTACGCCTAACCAGGCATCAAAAGAACGGATTTCCACAGCGCGATTACACCCGGATACGAAAAAAAGAATGTTCTGAAGAACGGCGAATTTGGGATTCTTACATCATCCACACACTATGCCACTGCCTTTAGGGCTTGCCTTTATAAAAGTACGAGCGTTGAAGCGGCGCTTCGCGCCGCTTCAACGCTCTTAAAAAAATAATACGGCGCCGCTTCGCGGCGCCTCTTTTATTATTTAGCGTCGAAAAAACCCGAAAAACAAATTAACGTTGCTGATTAGAAAGTGTCCAACCTCGATCAATTTATTCCATTTATTTAAATTTTATTGACAAAAATGTGCTAAAAGTGCTTAAAGTGAAAAAACAAATAAAAATAAATTTTTATTTTCATATATGTTGTATCTGTTTACCCATTTACCATTTCAACCCATTTTTCGGAAACCAAGACCCTAGAGATAATGATGCTTTGGTGTGTTAACTTTAAAAACACTGTGTGGAAAAAAGTCATGTTTCTTGGTGTCCGATTTATCCATTCCCGATCAATAAAAAAGTATTTGAACCATTTGGCAAACCATTGGCACGCTCATGTGTATTAGCATCGGAAAATCCCGAAAATCTTAATTGACGTTCCTGATTAGAAATTGATCATGCAACGCCAATCTCGATCAATTCAAAAATGCTTTTTAAACCTTTTGCCATACCGACGGCGGATTCCTATATAATAGGATAATTGCACCGAAAAACACAGCGTACCAAAAATCAATGCCCAAATGTTTTGTAATTACCCATTCAAAATAATTTTTTTAATTTAAAGTAGCTATTTTGCCATTTCTATAACAGTTTTATCCCCGAATACATTCAAAAAATACTTGGAGTAGAAAATGCCCATTCTCTATCCATTCTTAGTTGTATATCTAAAACGGTTTTTGAACCATTTGTGATAAGCGATGCCAGATTCGAGTATATCAATCTTGGAAAACTCAGGAACAAAAAATAGCTTTTCTCGGATGCTAGAAAATTTCACTTATCGACACTCACTCGATTCGAAATCGTTTTTATAAATGTTTGACAAATAATTTCAAAAACATGTTTCTCTGTCCTTAAAACCGCCGGGTATTCTGTATCAAGGATTTAATTAAATCTTCATGTTTAACGCATTAAACAAAATAAACTCAATAATGAGTCAAAAAAAAACCATTTAAACCATCATTCTCGAAAGTGCGCGAGTTCACCTCTGTTTGTTCTTATAAATTGTTGCCTCCAAGATTCATGATTTTTTCATTATGTATTCATCTATTGAACCGTTAAACAAAAAAATGCCAACAAAGCTCAAAAGAGCCATTTAAACCCTTATTTTCGACAGGTACGCTTGATTAAACCCGTTTAGCTGTATAGGCAGTTTGCCAATGTTTCAAGCTTTTTCCAAATGAACAGTTACGCCAAGGCTTCAAACTTTTCCAACGTGAATTC
The DNA here is from genome assembly GCA_016433075.1 of Hoplolaimus columbus. Classification (NCBI taxonomy): domain Eukaryota; kingdom Metazoa; phylum Nematoda; class Chromadorea; order Rhabditida; family Hoplolaimidae; genus Hoplolaimus; species Hoplolaimus columbus. The sequence continues at coordinate 7,244 of JAEHOM010000381.1, read as the reverse complement.
TTTGTTTACATCTAGTATTAGAAGAAAAATAAAAAAGATATCAAAAATATCAAATAGCAATGAGTTTCGTTTATGTGGGTTTATTGAACCTGTTTTTGAACCGTTTGTCAAACCATTGGCAGATTCGTATTTCTCATCTACGAAAAACCCCCGTGCACCAAAAATAAGATCTCAGTCTCGACTCTGACGGAATTGAACCGTTTATCCCATAGCCGGATTCGTGTTTCTCAACCTCGAAAACCCAGGGTACCAAAAATCAGCTTTCTCGGTTGCCAAAAAATGCCCACTCTCGACCCACTCTCGACTCTGAACCGGTTTTTAAACCGTTTGTCAAACCGATGTCAGATTCGTGTTTCTCATTCCCGAAAACCCCCGTGTACCAAAAATCAGCTTTCTCGGTTGCCAAAAAGTGCCCACTCTCGACCCACTCTCGACTCTGAACCGGTTTTTGAACCATTTGTCCAACCGATGCCAGATTCGTGTTTCTCATCCCCGAAAAACCCCTTGTACCAAAAATCAGCTTTCTCGGTTGCCAAAAAGTGCCCACTCTCGACCCACTCTCGACTCTGAACCGGTTTTTAAACCGTTTGTCAAACCGAAGTCGAATTCGTGTTTCTCATCCCCAAAAACCCCCGTTTACCAAAAATCAGCTTTCTCGGTTGCAAAAAAGTGCCCACTCTCGACCCACTCTCGATTCTAAACCGGTTTTTGAACCGTTTGGCAAACCGATGCCAGATTCGTATGTATCAGCCCCGAAAACCCCTGGGTACCAAAAATTAGCATTCTCGGATGTTTCAAAGTGGTCCTCCCGGGAGAAAGTACACTAACGGACAGCTCCCAATTAATATATGAGAGATTAGAGCTGATCGAGAGCGAAAATTCGTGAGATGATCTAGAGACTGAGACTTGATCTCAAGACTCTCGCGCAGTTCTAATATTTATGCACTAAAACTGATCATCAATGACATTTATAAGCACAAATACCAGCACAACAACAAAGAACATCAGGAAGAATATGAAGAAGATTGTGCCGACAGCCTCCGACATCGTTCGAAGATGTTCGGTTTCTAAATTTGGCGAATGAATGCGTTGGAAATATGGATAAAAAAACATAAAATACAAAAAAAAAGTAATATAAAATCATACAATTTCTGTATAATTATGCTATGTATTCATTAACTCAATATATGTCATAATGAAAGATGGCACACTGATCAACATCTGACCTGGACCGATGAGCGAAAGGTGTAATCGTGTAGCATCAGCGTTCATCACAAATGTTGCAAATTACCGATTGGCAGATTTTATTTTTATTATTTTTTACACTTATAAGGGAATGCAAATTTTAAAAGAATCCAAAAAAGCTTAAGCTTGGACGCATCATGTGAAATTTTAGGGAGAAAAAGTTTTTTGCGGCACTTTTAAATTTGAGAAAAAGTTTTTTGCGACACTTTAAAATTTGTGAGAAAAGAGTAAATATTCCGATGAAAAAGGGTCACTATTCAAATTAAAATTTACGTAATATTTTTCCCTATTTTCCTCTAATCTTTATGCCTTGTAAAACCGTGTGTAACTGCTTGTTTTAGGTGTAAAATTTTTTAGGAAAAAAGTATAGCGTTAAAATATAACTTGGAAATATGTATGGGAGAATGCTGTCCGCTTTTCAAAAAGTCCAATTAGGGGTACACTATTCAATATAAGCAACAATGTTGACACGAGAGGAAGAGGAGTGGCGAACCAGTTTAATAATAACCCCTTATTAACTTCACAAATAATTACATGTGCGCATGCGCATGCACAAATTCTCACAAGCAGCAATACAAACTCTTTTTAAAAAGCAAAAAGCATAAGCAAATATTTTTATAAAATAATTACCAAAAATAGTAATTAAATAAATATTGAAAATAAAATTAGAATTAAATCCGACCAAGACATCTAATTTAATCAAAATGAACGCATAAACAATGTGATAATGTACAAATCAGCAGCCTATTTATTCATCTGAGTGAAAATACTGGCAGTGGCACGTTGCATCGATGCTGAGCACATGTGCAGTTTGAAACATTTTGAACCATGCGAAATTGCGCTGAAATGTGTAAATGTGTTGATAACATGATTTTAATCGTTTTAGGACTGAAATTTGAATCCTAAGAGCTGTTGAAAGCTGAGACCCTGACTAAGGCTGCCATTTCAAACCGGAACGGAACTGTACTGAACCGAAAAAGAGCGAGATTTTTTGGTTTGGACCATAGGTGTCCAAGGGGGGGGGGGGAGGAGGCCGGCTGGTGCATGGTGAGATTGGCTTCGAAAAAATTTTTCCAACTAAATTCATTTTTTTCCAAAAAAATGAGTGAAAATATTTTGGCGTGAGATGCTTCGGTGTGGTGTGGTGGGAGCACCGAAGGAGGGTTTGTCCTCACTTGGACACCTATGGTTCGGTTCCGGACACCCCAATTCTTTCGGTTCGTAACGGATTTCAGAGAAATTTCAAAGACAGATGTCCTTAACCCTGACTGAAAATCGAAATATAACCTCTCGAGTGTTTGAATATGTCGGCAAGTTGATCAAGCCGACGAATTGCTGATGACGGGGCATCGGTAGGGCCAGCAAAACGCGGTCGTCGATACTGCTCAGAGAAGCAGTCAAGCACAAATGCTGCGCTAAAACATCGGAAATTTGTTATTTGTGTCTGTGTGATCAGATCTCAAAATGATCTGATCATGAACTGATCAGATCACTTTTTGAAAAATCTGGATCATAAAAATATTACTGATCAAAGTTCCAAAAATTTGAGTTCTTGACCAGATCCGATTGGAAAGACCCCATCCTATGACACTTACTAATCTGCCGGACACCCATCTGGCAGAGGAAGTCCTCTGTGTGGACGTAGAAATGAGTCGCATATTTCATCAAATGTCTGCTGGTAATGTGGTTCGGCACCCAGCGTGGCACACTCCCAGCAAAGGACGCCAAACATCCTGAAATTCATGAATTCATTATGGAATCCGCAAAAAAATCCTGGAATTCTTACATGTGTTCTCACGATTCATAAAATTTTTGGTCCATAGGTTCGCTATTTTACGATTCTATCATATCATATCTGTTTTATGCAAAAATTATTGTCACAGTTCTATTTCTCCGATGAGGACCGATAACTGTGATCAGGATCAGATATAAAGTGATTGACCTATATAATATACAGTCTTAAGAGTGTATATCTGATCCTGACCTGATCCTGAAGGAGCAGACAATTTATTATAAACCAGACCTTCAGATCAGGATCAGATTATTTTGAAAAATCGTGAAAAAACTACTATACACATAAAAATTTTACCAAACATCGCTTTCAGGTCTGTGCTTTGTGTTGGTTCTGTCCAATGAGCAGACAATTTCTGGCGGCAGCCAAGGGATTGGGAGGCGAGGTCCAAAGTCAATTGGCAAACCGAAATCACCAAGTTTGGCCACACAACTGAATGTGCATACCTTATACTGTACATTATGCATTACACGCGGTTACGTGCTCAAATTGCGTTCGGTCAACAAAATGTTTCGGGCAGCCACATCGCCATGCGCAAATTCATTGCCTTGCAAATCCCGACTTTCATGCAAATACCTGGATTTTAATACTGTATTTGATACTGTATGGAGAGATGATAATGGAGAGGGGAGGGTGGGGCGCTTGACAACAATTCGGAATGTGGCCAACTGCTCATTCATTGCGCTCGACAATCGGCAACAACTGCGACAGACAACGTGATGGCCGCTCCGACTTTTTTCGATTGGGTGAAGGTCCCGAACTGCTCTTGTTCGGGAGACGCAATTTGTATGCGGCCGGCGCCGTTTACAAAGCCAATCGAGTGCGTAAGCACAGCGGTGAAGAACTTCAGCGCACACCTGCTTAGCGCTGAGATCGGCAACATCAACAACAAAGCGGAAATGTGTGCCAATGGGGGGCGGCAGGAGGAGCTAATTCGCTCCGATAAAATAAGCAAACCATTTTATCCTTGCTTTCTATTTCAAAGATCAGGCAGCTAATGTGATAAAAAGGACACTTATGCACGCTTGCTTTATAGATTAAGTAATGAGGGGGCCTAGCGAAAAGCCTTCTGTCACACTTAGGTCGCGTGACTTCCTAATATCATTCTGTCAGGCAATGCCTAGACATAACGATAAATAGGAAGCTCGCGTGCCCGCGCGCGGCAGATTGGACAGTGCGCCGCCGCATCCCTAACCACCAAATCTACTGCGCAAGCGGAACACAAACAAATGTGTCCACAAGATGGATGAAATTGAGCCGCACTTACAGTGCATATCACACAGAACTCGGCTGCTTCATACAAATGTCGAGGCGGCAGCGCGCGCTGAGGCATTCCATTAGCAAAACGCTCGGCTTCGTCTAGCTGGTGGTTGGTAGCTCTACGGATCCGCGCATTCTCCCCATCTTCTCCGCGTGCCAATGCTTCGGCCGCGACCATCCTGCGGCGTGCACTGTTCATCGCGCCGTCGATGCGGGGGTGCCAGCGGGCTTAAATTATCCATACAATAGGGGAAGGAAATTTATGACCCTGAAATTGACTCACCATTGGCATTTCTGTTCCCACGAATGGGACCTCCACCTGGTGGTTGCACAGCCGCGGCAACATTGGCATTGCCGCCTTCTTGCATAGCCGCGGCAACATTTGCATTTCCGCCCACTTGCGCAGCCGCTGCAACACCATTATTGCCCTGATGGATTCCATCTCGGAGATGACCTGTCAAATTTTGCAAATTTTTTCATAAGAAAAAATGATTCACCTCCTTGTCCAGCGCCCCCTTCTCCAACGGCGCCACCGTCAAAACGTTCCGCCATTGCCCGCAGCTCAAGTTCCATCACAGGAGCAAAATGTCGGCGAAATGCCCTTCCTCGAGGCTAAAAGAAAGCACTCATTTCAAAAAAATGAAATGCGCTCATTTCTTAACTCACATTTTCAATATGCTCCTCAAGAATTTCCACCCGAGCCGCATTTTGAAGGATGACGGCGCGGTGATCGGACTGGTTTCGGAACAAGAAATTGAACCGAAGACGCAGTTGTTGGATTTGGTCTTGTTGCATGGCGAAAGCAACATGAAGAGCTTGCATCGAATCGCGCATTGATTCCGACATCGCTTCGATTTTGGGTTTAGATGAGCGAGATGGATGAACTAATGAATGAAACGAGGTGTTGAATGATGGTTAGGCCCTGCATTCAACACCCATTTTAAGCGTATGGGCATCGCCCCTTCCCACTCACTCCCACATCGACTCGAGAGCATCTTCACTTATTCCTTCTATCATAGCCGCAGCAGGCGACAATCGCCGACGGAGGGCAAACAATCAACAATTCAGTCTCGAGTGCATCCTTTCGGAAGCAGCATCAATTCAAAATATTTGACCGATGGAGTAAACCGATATTTGGCAAATGCAATTATGGGATCGACACCGCGGCACGAGTCTTTTTAACCTGACCCAACAAGTTCAAGGGTTGAGGATGCATTCCAACTCCATCCACTCATTGTTTCAATGAAGCGTCGGCAAAAGTGAAGAAAGTAGGCAAACAGATGGAACCCCGGACAACTCAAATATTCTTCAAACCTTAAAAAAAGAAGTCACCTAATATGTTATTGGGATATTTAACATTTAGTAATGGATACATTAGATAAAGTCAAACAACATTGAAAATCAAAGTCTCGTTCGATCACTCTTTCTTCTTCGGATTAGCTGGTGCGAGTGCATCGGTGGCTGCGCAGTTGTCGGCGGTGCATTTACTACACATCTCGATGCGGACCACTGTTTTATCGCCGTTTGTGCTAAGCTTATTCTTATCGTTCCATAGATTGTCGCGACATTCTTCACAAAGCTTGTAGAATAATAAGTATTTGTATCTGAAAAGCTTCCAACGTGGGTCTTTTTTCGTCTCAGTTTCCATTCCCGTTGCCGAGAAATTGTTCGATTGGTTGAACAAAGGTGGAGAAGTGTATTGGTTGAAAGACTGAAATTGGTTGACCGGACTTGTAGCGGCGTTGGCGGCACGCCAAGCTTGAAATGCTTGAAAGTCGGAATCCATCTTAAATTATAAATTGAAGGCCGTGACAATTAAAAATGGGGCTAATGAATGGGGAAGACGATTATTTACGACTTTTATATGAATCATTTGTTTGCCAATTTGTTAATCTAGTATGAAAATAGGTCATTTTTAGAAAAAAATCCAGGTCACCGCAAATACATAAGAGGACAAATAAAGAAAAAAGTATAAAAGGTCTCCCTGAGCCAACTTTGCCATTCATTTTTTTCCAAAAATCCACCCATATAGACCGCCATCATGCTGCTTCTCGAGAAATGTGCTCAACTGCTAAATTGTAGGGTGTCGGAACTACGCGATCGTCTCAACCACCCCATTGATCGTGACTGTATTATAAAACCGCTTCAGGGCCGCATTCTTGAGACAACCTATAAGGACGGGAATGGCTTTTTTAAAAGATTTGTGTTCGGCGGCTTAAGTCAACATGGTGCCGACATGACCATGGCTTTTGGTCGTCTTCGACGACCTTACAATGTTTGCGTTGCGGGATATTTTTACAGCAAATTTCGCATACTTCTTCGCCATCCTTACTTACATCTTGCTGTGGAACGCTTTCCGAGAGGTCAAGAGGACCGCTTCTATCCTTTGGAATTGTGCAATCTTGTTGACGAGCCGGCGCCGACCTGGCTTGGACGTTTGTTCACTGAAATTCGCGGCGGCGATGATACCGATAATGTGAATTATGACCAGGAATCTGATGTGGAGAGTAGATCATCGGACAACAGTTCGGATCACTTGACGATTCTCGAGAATGCAAATGAACAACAAGATGACGATGAGTGGGACAGCACTCGCGCCGAATGCAGTCAGCCCAGTTCATCGACCTTTTTACTATGCGAATCATGCGCAGACACTTATTTTCCCAATTTAAATGCTATGTTAAATGATTCGTAATTTACCGTCTTGTCTATTTTTCAAAATTGTATCTTCTATTTGATAATTTTGCAAAATCGCTCCCAAAATCGGACACTTCTCAACATTATTATTTCCAAAATTGTATCTTCTCATTAAGCATAATAAATATTCATTTATACAATTTCATGTTTGATTGCAACATAGCCGAAATGGTGAACAGTGAAATCGGATGAACAAACGACCCCTTTACCCACCCATGGACGGTACAATTTGCGAAGGGGCATTGACAAA
>JAEHOM010000380.1:0-12475 GCA_016433075.1 Hoplolaimus columbus | reverse complement strand
CCCCACCTCCCCCGTTAAGAGCCAACATAGGTGCACTCTTGTGCGCGGGCTGGGGGCTGGCTACGAGGCTATGAGCTGAGGCGGGTTGTTGTGGTTCCACTAATTCCCATAATCAAAAAAAAAGTCCCCGTGTCCTTTGTGCAACCGCGGGGAGGAGGAGGAGAACCGCAGGCATTCCCAAACTGTCAGCGGAATGTTGTTTGTTAACGCAATGCGCAACGGGGAACAAATAGGGTCGGTTCATTCAGTAATGGGAAAAGGACCATTACTGATCAGATCTTATCCCAACCCAAAGAATAAGCATGAGATGTGCTCTGATCACTTCAAACAAACCATCTAGCCAGAATTGGATGTTGTGATGAAGATGCGCAAGCGCAACGTCATCAAATTCCCCTTCTCACGCCCGTCAGCTTCGTCTTGCGACGTCACAGCCCGTCCGCCAATTCGAAATGACGAAGAGCGATGACTCTCTCTCTCTCTGATGATGGATGGTTGTCCCGGTCCACCCCGAAGCATCCCTTTGCATTCTTTCAAATTGTGAGAATTGCTCCCTCTCTCTTACCTCGCTTTCCGGTTGGATTGGGATCTGTGGGTCCATAAATATCACCCACACAAGTAGCACAATCCGCCAGACACCAGCCGATTGGTTTCCGATTGGTCTTGCTTGAGTTGTTCCCCGCCGATGAGAGCGACTCTCGCGCAGAAAGAGATGATGGGACGGATGATCTGTGCGCGACCTCTCCTCCTCCCAGCAGATGAATGAATGAGTCACCAGCACCTCTGTTGCTGATCCTCCCATCCCATTCTCTTTCCTGTTCCCATCGCCCCTCCTCCCGAAATCCAATCCCCAACCAACATCCACCCACCCATCGCCGTTCGTTCGTCCGGCTGTCTCTTCGCTTACTCTTCCCCAACCCCTTCTACTCCTCGTTGTCCGAAAGTCATTTTGGCCAATTTGGCCAGAGCTCTCACTCATCACACATCGCACTTTCTCCTTTTTCAATACAAGTGGTCGCCACTCACCCCCACTCATTCACTTGTCGCACTCTCACCGAGCTGTCAGTTCGGCACTTTCGAGAGAAAACACAGTGGGACAGTGGATGGATGCCCCGGCATAATTCACCACCTCTGCAGCAACAACAAGTACTTACTTACTTACGTCCCTAATGGGCAGCTGTTCACCCACACTCTCCTATGTGTTGGGTGTTGCCCACCTCATTACAGCCGAATTCGGATAAGCCCCAAAAAACGCCGAGGGGATGGCAGGGAGAGGAGGGGGAGACCACGAGGAGAAGGAACACCTGCTCTCTCCCCCTATCTCTCTCATTCTCCCTTTGCTCCAGGCAATGAAGGTTGGCCTCGAGCAATTGGAACCGCCGACGTCAGCTCATCCATTCCAACACATCTGTCCCATTAAACCACGGGATTTTCCCGGAGGAATTTCAGCGGAATTGCAGTGGGAATGGATAATTGGCTGACGACGAGAAGTGTGAGAGGAGCAAAGTTGTTATTGCCTGTGGGGATGGGGACAGACACACAGGCAAAGTTGGTACTTGGTAAACTCAAGACAAGAACCAAGGAAAGCACCACAAAAAACATTGCTGCCGCTGGAATCGCTTGGGCAAATGGTCCTTGTTCCATGGTATAAAGATTCCCAATTCCCAGATTCCCAACAATATTCCCACCTTATTATTCCTTCGCTTCCCGAATTCCCAAAATGCTGAAGGGAATGTGTCAGGCGCGACTGTGCATGGACAACAACTGGTTGGATAGTCAGCAGCAGCTTCTGTTCCCGCTGTTCTCCACAACAGCCCGTCGCTTCCAGCCTGTCGAGGAGGAGGAGGAGCAACTGTAAGTATGGAAGAGGAAAAAAGAGAACTGTGAATGTATTATGTATGTTTAAAATGGGTAAAACATCATATTATGTCGCCAAAATCCTGATCTTCCCATTTGCCTTTTTTAAAAGACAATTCAAGAATTTACTTCGCATTATTTTTCAAATGTGCTGAACAACAAATTGCTGGGAATTTCAATCATCGCATTGAAAATCGGAATTCCGTTCGGTTGGTTAAGGTTGCTTTGTTGGAATACAATGACTCAACTTACCTTTGTACTCTCTCTCTCTCTCTCCTTCTCTGTCACTGTCTCTATTCTTCTTTCTCTCTCGTTCTTTCCCTGTTGCCCATTTAGAGACAGCTGATGAGCTTTCTGTTCCAACCTTTCTGACCCACCCTTCCCCTCTCTCTCTCTCTCACATTCAAAAACAGTCCCTCCCCTCACATGGATGCTCCATTCCCCGCCAAATTGATGAGAAAATCAACCCATCCACCCATTCTCCCACATAGCTTCCCTTGACAAACACAAACAGTCAAATTCCATCCATAATCCTCCTCCCATCCCTTTCCGTCCCCATTTACATAAATTGGGCGTGTCACTCACCCTCGCCCGTATTTATATTTGGGGTTGGAAACCTTATCTTATGCCTTATGTCACCATCACTTCTTGTTCACCACCACCGGTGAACAGTTCCACCATGATGACCTCCCCTCCTCGTCCCGTGCTTCTCCAACTGAACCACCCCTCCACTGATCTCCTCCCGACCACCCCGTTGCTTTCTCCCCAAAAATCCATTCACAAAGTGGCTGCCCACCTGCCACCCGACAAGTACCTGATCATTGGTGTCACCCGCCCGCGCCGCCATTCCTGCGCGCCAGAGCGTACCATTTGGGAGGGCAAAGACCTGGCGGAGACGGATCAGAAACAACAGCAGCTGAATGGCAACCGCACCACATATCCGCCGAAAAATGGTGGCGATACATGTTCTCGCCCAGCCAACCAACACCGAATGTCCTGCCAATTGCCCAGTTATGGTTATGGGAATGTTCCTGTTCCTTATAGACTCGGAAATAATTCGAGTCAGAGTTAATGGGACCTGAACAAAACGAAAGGAACATATCTGGTCAAGAAATCGAATTTTGGAAATGCGCACCTTTAATCCATTCTAACATATTTGTGTGCGAAGGGAGAATATTATTTGTAGAGGTGAAAAAGTCAAAAAAAAGGAGGGAAAATAAAAAATAAAAAATCTCAAAAATATTTTTCATTCCTTTGTTCTTCATTGCTGTAAGATTTGGCTCCTCCCCCCACATTGCCACTCTAAATCTCTGACCTCTCCAGCACATAACTTCCACAGAAAATGTCGAAATATGAAAACAAAAAACTGATGAGTGAGCTATTTCTGAGTAGGAGGCTCGGACTTAACATGAAAAGCCCAAAAGGATGAGTTTGAGTTCTTATCCCAAAACTAATCGTGTCTTCCACTTTTAGTGGCTCCTCTGCTTCTACTGGAGCTGTACCAGCAGGTGCTCAGGCTCAGCGAGGCGATACCGTTGTGGCTATCGACTCCAAGATTGAGCAGGCCATGGTAAACAATGTTTCTTTGTCCAATTCTTATCATTTTGATTGTTTATTTCAAAAGGATTTGGTAAAGACGCACTTGATTTTTGCTGGTACTTTTTTTAACTATCATCATTTAAAAAATGTTACCACCTTCACGCAGTCAGGGATGAACTGGAACTGCTACGAACGCGTATTGTTCATCTGGAAGCGACGGTATGTCTGGGACCAGGACAGGATGTTCTCATAGGAAACGGCATTTGTTCTTACACAATCTTTGAACAAACGATTTTTCGGCTTCCAGGACATTCAAATTCATTTTTCGTTTATTTACATAAAAATTCATTGCAGCAGGAGATATTCTGTAAGAAAGGAAGCTTTGACGAGGAAAAGAGAAAAACGAATTTTTTTTTGAATAAAACCTGCTTACCTGATTAATCTGATCAACCGATCCATGTTCAGGTGATACAGCTTGAAGCGGAAAATTGCATTCTAAAAAAGCACATTCCGCATGATGTGCTGGACAAACTGCCGCGCCACACTCTTAGCAACAATTCCACAACTGCTCTGTGATGTCCGGCAGATGAGGGCACAACGACTGACTGCTCCTTGCTCCAATTCCCTAACTGTATTGTTGCATAAACCAAGTCGTCGGAGAACGCCTAAAAAAGCGGAAAACCGAATTTATGAAAAAACCATTTTACGAAAAAACGGAGGATTAGTATGAACTCAATAAAGAACACAGATCTCCGGTGATTGCTGCCGTTATTCTATTTTAAATGTGATATTATTGTGCGTGAGTCAGGACAATAATCAAATGTCCCATCCAAACCCGGGTTTATCAACAATCACTGATGATGACTGACAAAGACATCCACACATCCCGATTCGATGAAATATCGCACCAAACCAATAGAGATTGTATTGATCAATTCACTATCGATCTATTGAATTTTATCGACCTATATCTGTTGATTTATTTGCTGTCACCCTATACTGCACCCAACCTGAATGAGACCTGAGACCACGCTAACAATGCTTTAGATCGATTTTACTTACGGACCTTCTGTCCTGTTATAAATCAAAAATAAACCGAAAAAACATTCTGTTCTGGTTGACAGCCAGCCATTTGACCTCGCCACGTGTGTGATCCTTGTCCGTGTCCCTTTCCATTGTTTTATGCCGAGATATTATTAATTATTGTCAGTCTCTGCTCACTTGACCTTGACTGTCTCTGTCATGTTCGGTGAAGATCAACTTTCTTTCCCTGTAATTACACATATATTTAGATATTAATGTACACTACCACTAATATTATAAATGCATGTATCTATCATTATCATTTTACGGCCAGAGTACATCATAATAATTCATAATTACTACAATTACACAAAAGATACACTTACTCAATCAAATAGGTACTGTCAAATTATTTTGATGAGATCATTCAAACTGATCATCATCAAGATTGATCATCAAACAGAATTTAAAAAAAAGAGCGTAAACTAACTCGAATTGAAAAGTGTTATTATTGTGCATTTTCGTGTGCTTGATTTTGAATTTGAATGCATTTATTTGAAAATGGTTTAGAATTTTTATGGATGGTATCGCGAGCAGAAGAAAATGCCTGTTTGCTCAACACACTGGAGCACGCTGTTGCAGAAAGGAATTGACGCGCAGCGCAAGTTTGCTTAACAATGGAAATTCCTTCCTTGGAATTGGATTCCCAAAAACCGAGTGGATTGGACGAAAACGGAACTCGTGGACGGGTAGCATAATCCGCGTCGCACGCGAACATTCTGTTCGAATTCTAACAGTAAATCAATAGGAATTTGACCAAAATTGGAGCGGTTATGACTTTTTTTTCGCGGATAAAAAGGAAAGTGAGTCGTATATTCTGAAAGAGCAGGGTCTTAAGGGGTAATGCTCGCGAAAGCAGTTTTTTGCTAAAATCAGCCGAGTATTACTCGGGGTTCGATTGGGGCGGACTTTTCCCCGTCGATTTTATTTTCCTTTGTTCTCTTTCGTCCCCCATTTGGCGTTGTTCTTGGCGCGTCGTCTAAATGTTCACCTTCGAGCAAAAAAAAAAGTTGTTCGTTTTCATGTGCCAGTGACACCGGGTTGACTTCCTCGATCTATTAACCAATTTCGATTAATCGAAAAAAATCGTTCGATTAATCGAATCGTCCGGGCTCTAGTCTCTACTTGAAATCTATACATTGCATTATAGCTGATTTTTTGTTTTGGGCATTCGAATAATTTTGGTTGTGCTATGCTTGATCTCTCTGCTCTCGTCCGTTCTCTCCCCCCCCCCCTCTCTTCCTCGTCATTCCTTTCATAAGTATATATTTTTTTGCTTTTTAGCTTGCACTACTTGCTAACTTAACTCGCTATTGCCAACACCAACCAGTCAATATAAATCCATAATACTTTCTACTTGCTTAACATTCGGGTCTGCCCTATAACTCAATCAACTTACTTCATCCGTCCATCCAACAAGCAAGCATCTTACAAACAAGGACAAGCTTGGTGATGAGCTCCTTACCCTCTTGCCCACAACACCGTCGCCTTCCATCGGAGACCCTTCTCGACGTTTTCCGCTTCCAGCCTGGCGATGAGCTGGTCAAACTTGCGCTGGTCTGCAATCGCTGGCACTGGATTGTTCGACGTCATCCATCCGCATTACCCGTCCTCCGGTGGCCTCAACATGCGAAGGTTAATTTTTCCAAATTTTATGGTTAATCTCCATTTACATCTCCCCATTCTTGACCCCTTTTTGCTTAGAATATCCTACATTATTACACCATTTGTCCGACAACACTTTTAGACAATGAATTTGCTTTTGAATGGAATGTGGAATCTATAGGATTGTTTTTTTAAACAAATATCCCTAGTTCCTAATTTCGCCAATCAATTTTAACCGGAATAATAGCATATTGGGAGTAATTTTTTCAATTTATCGTTTTTTGAATCGGCAAATTTTCTTTTCATTCTCTCTTTCCCGATGTAGTGGTGGCTGTCCGAAGAACCGTTTCTCCGCCTTCCGGACGATGTGTTCCTTCCGGCACTCTTCGCCCTCCTTCAGCTCGTTGTCCTTCTCCTTCAACTTGGCTCCTCTCCCATTTCCCATGTCCTGCTCCAACTTGTTCTGGTACTCCTCCCCTTCATCCTGTCTCTGCTTTCCCTTTTCATCCTTCGCGCCCGTCTCCATTCCTTTCGCCCTCTTCGCCATGTCCGACCCGCTCACTTCACTTACCTTACCACTCTGCACTCTCTCCATCGAGTGTGCTCTCTCTGTCTTTTGCTGTTGTTCTCTTTTTCTCCCCTTCTCCCTTTCTTTTGCCCCTTATATATCCATCCGATCTGCATCTCTGTGCTTGGCCTCTCTCTTCACCTCACACTTTTGCATTTCATCTGCCTGGAGGAGGAGAGTGAATCTTGACTTTGATCGTTCATCGCATTGTCTGATCGAATCTGGCTTTATTTGGCAATTTAACTTGTAAATAAAGGATACACATTAAAGGAACAAAAAAAAATTTTGTCAAAAAATGCGACATCGCAATCCGGACGAGTTGGGATTGGGACCATACATGGGCAAGAGGATGGGTCGACTCTCGACTGTGAGCCATACCTTTAAAGAAGAGACTGGGATTCTTACCTTTCAATTTTATCGCATTTTATTATTCATTATATGAATAATGAGTTAAGAATTTTCATAGTTTACGTACGAGGGTGGCGTGGGTCGACCCACCCCTTCCACATGTATGGTTAGTCAATTCATTACCATTTTGTTGAAATTTGTGACTTATTCAATGAAAAAGTGAAACTTTTTGATTTTTTACCAAAAATCTTTTCTATTGAATATAGATAGCAGAGGCATAAAAAAAGATAGTTGGATCATTGTCAAAAAACCATGGGTTTTGCATGACCATGGGTTTTGACAGAAAAATACAATATTCAGCTCGAAATATTGCGGAAAAATTTTGGGTGCATTGGATTTTGAGGTAAAGAAAGGAAGTCCACCTGTTGCTGTACAAACAATAGATTATTTTTGGTATCGATTATGCTGTCTGCTTCTCCCCACATTCTTATCCCATTTATTCACAAAAAACATCGGTCCTTGAACGTCGAAGACACACTTCATCTTGGGCAGAAGTATGAGCAGGTCGGTTTGGGTTTGGGTCGGTGTTCGTGGGTTCAACTTGCTGTGGCTGTTCTTAGAATGGTGTTCTCCGAGGTTGTCGGCACAATGTCCTTCCTTCAGCCCCAAAGTGATGACGACTTCGTGGACCGACTCCACTACTACTATACCACCACTGTCCTGCTGGTGTTCGCGGTGCTGATCAGCTTGAAGATGTTCGGTGGAAGTCCAATCGAGTGCTGGCTGCCCGCCGAGTTCAAGCTGTCTTGGCAAGAGTACACAGGTGATTCGGGCCCGAATTTGAGCCGAGTTCCATTTCGCACAGGCTCGTAACCAGGGGGGGGGGGAATTCCCCCCCCCCAAACCGTAAAAAATTAAAATTTCTAAAAATTTGTCAGTAAAAGTGCAATAAAAATCGAAAATTTTCCGGATTCCCCCCTCCAAACGAAAATTTTTTCTGGTTACGGCCCTGATTTCGCAGTGACTAATTTGAATGCAGGATTTTTACACGTCCTTATCTTTTAATCAGAGTTGGCATGCTGGAGCATGAGCACTTACTTTGTGCCCGACTTCAACAAGTATTTTTCGGTTATGGGGCAATAGATCCAAATGTCTTACCAAGATTGACATGCCATAGACATGTTAACAATACCATTCGTTTTAACCTAACTAAGAAAATCGAAAAATATTGCATAACATGTCAAACATGTCAATCTTGGTAAGACATTTATTTGGATCTGTTGCCCCATAACCGAAAAGTACCCTTCAACAGAGTCAACCGCAGCAGCAATCGTCTGGACAATGTCAGAGATGACCATGACTATGGACAGCACCAGACACTGGCCTACTACCAATGGACGCCCTTTTTCCTGGTCCTTTCCGCCATTCTTTTCTACTCGCCCTGCGTGGTATGGCGCAAGCTGTCAACTCTGTCCGGCTTGGTGCTCAACGAGGTTGTCGCACTTTCAAAAGCGGTTGACCAATGTTCATCGAGCTGGCAGTTGCGCACAGCCAAAGTGCTAGGGATCGCTACGCATTTGAGTGAGTTATTGCCGAACAATCCGTTGATGTTCGCAGTGTACTGCTTGACAGGCTCGGCCTTTCGGCATCGGCTGAAGTGGCGCAATGCCTCTTGCGCAGGTCTCCGTTACCAGAGTGCCTACCTGTTCGGCGTTTACATCTGCATCAAGCTTCTGTTCCTGAGCATCGTTTTCCTCCAGTCATGCTTAATGAACTTGTTCCTACAGACCGATGACTACGGTTGTTCACAGTGTTTTTACCTTTATGAATTTTTTTTACAGATTTTTACGGTTGGGGCGTGCTGGTCGACCTGCTTCAGGGCCGCGCATGGAGTGACAGTGGCAACTTCCCCCGCGTGACCTTCTGCGACATTGATGTGCGCATCCTTGGTGCTGTTCAACAGTACACAGTGCAATGCATTCTGGTGATAAACATCTTCACCGAAAAGGTAGCTAGCTGTATCTGTATCAGGACCTTGACCAAGGGTGGCGAACATTGTTGCACAGGCTCCGGAGCCGAAGCCAAAATTTGGGCGCCTGAGTCGCTTTGGAGCCTGTCTCGAAAAAATTCGAATGTTTACCCACAAAAACACTAATTT
This sequence comes from Hoplolaimus columbus, assembly GCA_016433075.1. Taxonomy (NCBI): domain Eukaryota; kingdom Metazoa; phylum Nematoda; class Chromadorea; order Rhabditida; family Hoplolaimidae; genus Hoplolaimus; species Hoplolaimus columbus. The sequence continues at coordinate 3,320 of JAEHOM010000380.1, read as the reverse complement.
TCGAGATTCTTTTCCGTAAATTTTTGTTTTTTTTAACAAATTTAAAAAATGAAAAAACTTTTGGTACCCCTCCCAAATGGCCCTATGTGTAAATTTTTTAAAGCCCTTATGTGAATAATACAGTGCAATACAGTTGGATGTGTGTATAAAAGGTGTTCGTTTTCCTGTGGTTCTGGTACTCCTTTCTCCTGCTGATCACACTGTGCAACATGTGCGGATGGCTGTGCGCGATGTTTCCGGCTTCTGTCAGACGCGAGTTCGTCATCAGCAGACTTCAGATAGCTGACCTCGGCTTTGAGATTGACGAAAACAACAGCAAACTCCTCGATGAGGTTGTGTTTTTATCAACAATTATATGCTGTTCCACAGGAGAGAAAAATTAAAATTTGCGTTGAAATCAGTAAAAATTGGTCAATTTCTTTAACAGAAGTGATCTGAAATACCAAAATTTTCCGTAGCGGTGCATATCTATCTGCACCGCCGGCTACCCACCAAAAAGGTTCGAAATCCAATTTTATCCAAAAAGAGCCCATTCTTTGGTCAATTTTGCTCAACAATGCGAACAATGCACATGCGACGGTGGGTGCATAGCTTGAACTTTACTCGGGAAAATGATCATAAGACGATGTGTAAATCCGATAACTCTAATCACTTAACAAATTTGGACACATTTCACATTAAATCTTTGGAGTGGTCAACTTGTTATTATTATCGGTCAACTTATTCTTCTGGGTCATTGCTATTCCGTCTGCCTGATGAGCTTCTCCATCGGGTGACTCCGCGATTGGTGACACCTTGGGGGATGGTCTGTTCATCTGCTGACGGTTCTTCCGATTCCGTTCATAGGATGGCCATTTGGGTTGCAGTTTGAACAGTTCACTGATCGACTGAAACAGGCATTTTGGGTCGAGAATAGGCATATTAAATGGCACCTTGCCCTTCCGTCTGAACTTTGCCAAGTTGGTCAGCACGAGTCCAGGCAAGAAAAGAAGCGGGATCATCGACAGCACCCAACCGAACACAATGGACCAGCCGGGAAACACGTAGGTGCGTTGGCCTTTGCCATAGGTGAGCCGCGTGGTGGTGATCTGCTGGACGAAGGCGAAGATGAACACGATCTGAAAGTGATGTGAGCGGACTGTTGAGACTGACTTGTGAGGAGATCAAGCAGTACCGCCAGAAGGACGGGCGCAATGAAGCGCCAGATCAGCTGGATGCACAGCCCGGTGGGACCGTAGAATTTGGAGAGCCAATTGCGCGCTGAACCCATCATTGCGCGAAGGTCTTCCAAGTAGGCGTGAATGCCTGTTTCCATCGTTCAGGAATTCGTTTCGAAAAATGAAATTGGAGCTGTACCATAGATGTGTGCCACAAGGACCAGCTCCAGGATGACCAGCAACATCATGGAGAAGGAGGCGGTGTAGTCGTTGAATATGTTGAAATAGAAGATGCCGGCCTGAAAATTTAGGTACTTGGCAGGGATGAACTGTTCATACACGGACCTTTGTGCACATGATTAGCCCGCACAGGTAGCAGAGTAGGCAGACAAAGATGACCAGCCAGGACTTGAGGGGCCGCAGCGCGGGGAACTAATCGGGAGCAAATCGGCGGACTTCCTACCGGACAATCGGCGGACTTCCTACCTGATCGTACAGGGCGGTGCACATCACCTCTGCCAGGCCAAAATGGGAGGCAACGCCAAGGATGAAGATGACCAGAAAGAAGAGCAGTTGCCAAAGCCAGGTCCATCCTGGCATCCGACTCATCGCCTCCTGGGAGAATGATGACTTCCGGAATCAATCGAGAGCAATTGGCGGACTTCCTACCGGATAGGCAATGAAGACCAGCCCTGTGCCGCTCTGAACCACCGTGCTGATCGATGTGTTCAGCTGTGTGGCCATGAAGCCCAGGGTGCTGAACACTGCAGTGCCGCCGAACACGCTGCTGACCGCATCCGCGGCTGTGATCAGAAAGGCGTCTTTGAAGCAATTGTGGTGGAAGTCGTTGAAGCTGGACAGAGACAACAGTCCGCCGAGTCCGATGGCCAAGCTGTAGCACACCTGAGTGGCCGCTACTCGCCATGTCTAGAAGATGGAGGGATTGGGATCATCTACCGGCCGCGAGACCTCTGCTTGCCAGATCACGCTCATTTTCGGTTTCAGCAGATAGTAATCCAGCCCAAGTTTGGCGCCGTCTAGTGTCACACCCCTTCATAATCTCATTGTGTAGTGTGTTCATCAACTGATGATGCAGTTACCGAACGAAGAGGATGACGATGATTATGTACGGCGTTGTGCCGGTCAGCCACGCAATTTTGCCCATCACCTCAACGCCTCGGATCAGTATCAGAATGGTGAACAGCCAGGCCAGCCCCAATGCGCCGACCATTTTCCAGTTCAGACCGCCCACCATGTCCATAGTGGCACTTTTTTCCAGAACATAATTCCTGAAGTGGCAAACCGTTGTTCCAGTAATGTCCTCGGGGAAGTCCAACTCGAAAAACTCCTCCGCTGGGCTGACCGCAGATAGATTCGCAAAGACGCTACGACGAAGTGATACCATTTCCCGGTCAGTTCCCAGATGGCAAGAACCGTTGAAGAAGAAGGCGCCCTTCGTGACTGCGGAGGCGTTTAACTCTCGCACACAACGCACATCCTCCAATGATGATGAACAGTCTGAACAAGAGCATAAGTTCAAGGTGTTCAGAGAAGAAGAAAAGCACAGATTGTGTTGTGCGGGTTGGTACAGGAGCTGAAATCGCCGGAACGGCCCGTCACAATATGAAAAAGGGAAGATTGGATCAAAATGGTCAGATCACATCGTGAATGGCTTACGATGTACAGGTAGATCAGGGACCATGCCACGATCACATTGTAGTAGATGCCGATCAACAAAGACACCATCGCCATGGCCCAGCCGATGCCTTGAGGGTAGAGCACAAGTTAGAGATGTACAAAAAGAGACTAAAGGCACCTTGGAATGCCGGCCGAATCCACCCGTACACAACCGCGGGACCGGCCTTGCAGAACTGACCCAGACTCATCTCCAAATATAGCAACGGGAAGCCGATCAACAGGGAGCAGGTCAGATAGGGCACCAGAAAAGCACCTTAAACAGCTTCGAATTCCCGAACAAAAACTCCAATGAGTGTGATCTGCTGACCTCCTCCATACTCGTAGGCGAGCGATGGGAAGCGCCAAATGTCTGAAAATGTGAAATGTCTGCGAGCAGGCGCATGGACTAGGACTGGACTTACTGCCCAGCCCAACGGCATAGCCGATGCAGGTGAGCAGGAACTGCCAAGCGCTGCCCCACTCGCT
>JAEHOM010000379.1:0-12476 GCA_016433075.1 Hoplolaimus columbus | reverse complement strand
GAATATCACTCTATATCATTAATGTGCTGAATTGTATCGAAAAGAAAACATCAATTTTTGCACAAATTTTTTTAAACATTTTTTTGAAAAAAAAGTATTTTTAGACATTTTTCAAATTTTTTCGAACTTTAACGAAAAATACCAGTATTTTATGGAAATTTGTCAAAATTTTACAATAATTTTCCGAATTTTGCGGAAATTTATCGCAATTTTTAGTTTTTTCCCCGAAATAGTGGCGAATAAAACCCCGAAATTTATGTTTTTTAGAGGTGTGCTTTCTTTTGAAAGCTCCACCTTATTAGAAAATAATGCGATTTTTGTGCATATCTCGGCGCCCATTATATGCAGACAGACGACACCCACTTCGACGAGATAACGGGCACTCTCGAGTCACAAGATCCAAGTTATCGCATGCCTGACGTTTTTGGATTCTTTGGCTCATCTTTTGACTTAAATTGACTTATTTTTGGGCTAAAATGCTTTTTTTGCTGAAAAATGCCTTTTTTTGCTTTAAAAACTGTCAATTTTTGGAAAAATGCCTCTTTTGGTCTGTCAATTTTTGCAATTTTCGCCAAGCCTTCGCTGGGTGAAAATTTTCAGGAAAATTTTGGGCCTCAAAATTAAAATCCTAGATCCGCCCTGTTCCCCAGTATACTGCGCATGGTGCACAGCACTTGAATGAAGGTGGAGGACGAGTCTTCGAATGTAACGCTACTCTACCGAACTGGTCGTCTTCTGGTTCGAGGGTGTGCTATGGGCATGGGCCACACGCCTGCCGATAATATGGTGATAGTCAATCAGAGACCCACTCGGACGTCCCAAGGTCCCAACGACAGTCTCGGTGGCACTGGAGACTGTCCATGTTAACTCGTGTTGACGTATTTAAATACAGAAACATTTTAAATTGAACTATTGAAAATGAGAAAATAACAAAATATACAATAAACAAAAATAATATACATAAAATGATGTTTCTGATGTTCGTCAGTGTAAAAGATCAAACTCTCAAAATTTCCATGTTGTTGTTGAAGCAAATAGATATCCATTGATGGAAGTTGCTTGACCAATGTATTTGGTTGATCTGTAAATTAAATGGGACTTAAAATGCAAAGCAAACCTTGTCTTTCTATCATGCCCGTAATCAAAAACATTTCGAATGGGGGAATTTTGAAAAATTTTCATCGCGCCTTCAGCTTGGCCTTTTTTATTCTTCGACTACTTTTAGGCTAAAAATGGCTAATTTTTGCCCAAAAACATGTTTTTATTGCTTTTTGGAGCAAAAATGAAAAAAGTTTGTTGATTTTTTGATTCCGAAAATTTCTTGATTCCGTCGCCGAAATTTGTTTACGAGATTTGTAGGAGACATTTCCTTCCCTTTCCTCTCTGGTTACGGGCCTGCTTTCAATGGCATTTTCATTTCACAAATAATTAAAATTCGTAAAAAAATTTTCGTATGTTTTTCGTGACTTCTGTTCGAGTTAGTAGTTTCTTTTTGCACTGCAATAATGAGAATTAGTTTGCTGGCCCATAGGCCCATCGGCCATAGATGAACTCATGAACTGATAATAAATCACCTCTTCCTCCGCGCTGTAAGCTAGGATTGGTTCGTCTCGGTTAAAATGGTTCATTTGCCAAATCAGCGCTTGTCTGTCGCTTCCTGTTATTAATGAATGGACTTTGCCTTATTTTCAGAGGAAGTAACACCTGCGGTGCATATATGCACGTTAGAATGAGGAGCCCACGCTATCCCTGTCAATGATCATTGTTCAATGTGATATTGCCTCTTACAATAGTTGATTATACAATAATACCGTTAACTGATCCTCGATGATTACCAAATCTGGCCATTGGCCTGCAGGGAATTCGAACGTCAAGAATAACAACCTAATAAATAAATAAAACCATGATTTAGGAGTAAAAAAATTAAAAGGGTTTATTGAACACTGATAAACTTGTTCTTTTTTTTTTATTTATACCACATGGTTAAGAAAAAACATTAAGAAAATAATAATTATGAAACATTTTCATCATTTATAACTTACAAGATGGAAAATAAAGAGAATAGTCAATTTAGAACACAAAAAAAAAAAAGATGAGAAACTATAAATGGTTGGAGGAATAATCTTTTAAGGAAGCTTTTAATTGTGAGAGACCGATGATTATGATCAAGCACAAGGAGGAAGAAGATCCAAAACATTGATGAATGTATTAATAAAAGAGCTACCCGACATTTCCGGGCCGGACATTTCCGGGTGGGACATTTCCGGACCCGACTTCCAGGTTTGGGAAAAAGTTTAAAAAAAAACAAAATAACATATAAAAATGTTGTCATAAAGCCTAGCCAAAGAGGCAAACTGGCCAGACCTGAAAAATACCGGATCCTCGTGGCAGTAAGAAGGTTGTTGTTGACTTTGGCCCGCTGTTGCTGATGTTGTAATGACATGCCAGACAGCAGCAGATAGGAAATTGAAAATCAGAACGAAGAAATTGGAACGAATGTATTATGCATGATTCATGTATTGAATCGTTTCATATTCATTATGCTAATAAATTTCATGGAAATACGAATTTCAGGAATGAAATGCATTCAATTAAACTCTTCGCGATTCTGTCAACCTTCTATCTGATGTCTGGCAACACTATAGCTGTTTGTTTAAAGAATAAGACGTACATATGACTTGAAAGCGGTTGACCATATGTTAACATTTAACATTAGAGGAATGAATAACTCGTAAATTGGTAAGACCGTTTGACAATGTTTGAGATTAGAGTCAGACACGTAGCCAGGGGCCCAAAGCTCCGGAGGGGCAAAGGGGGCAGGGTTATGAACGGGGATGAGGCCAGTAGGCGAAAAATTTAAAAAAATTTCGCCTTTTGCTTTTCGCAAAAAAATGCAATTTTTCTTAAGAAAAGTAACTAAATTTCGCAATTTTCGTTGAAAATCGGCGAAATATGGTTAACTTCCTCAATAAAATTGATCTAAAATGCTAAAAAATTTCCCGGAGGTTCCTGTCGGCACTGCCACACCTTTAACTTCAGCGGGATTATCCGAAAGTGGATTTAAACAAAAAATTAACGTTTTTCGCCTTGGCCTTCTGGTAATTTGGGCTCAGAAGTCGGCTACTAATGTCGTTTTGCCTCGGAGGGCTCGGAGCGCAAATGTCAATCTACCTTCTTTGAATACTAACCATACAAATGTGAATACTAACAATGTCAAACATAAAAAAATGACACATAATATGTAAATACCTCTTTGGATTCATGAGCAACCGTGGCTAACTTGGTTGGATCTCTTTTGTTCCAGGCGAGATGATTCAACATTCGTCGTTCTCTGTCCTCGTAGAGAATGGTAGAATGTTGAAGGGAGCGTAAATCTGTTAAAAATTATAATATTACAAAATATTACTTTACTAATTCAGAAAGGCACCAAAAAGTCGGACGCTGCCATCAGCTCCTAAAGAAGCAACTTATAAATAAAAACCGATTGGATATTATAGCAAGAAAAAAAAATAAATTGACCGGCTGTCGCGAACTGATCCTTTCCGTTGTCTAGTCGCGTGAACGCAACGTCATGAACGGGTTTCTCGTGGGCAATCAGCTGTGTTTTCTGCGCTCCCTTCACAGTCGATGTTTGCCCTATTTGCTGTCCTACCTGTTTGCGAAAATCATTGAAAATTTGAGGAACACATCAAACAGCGCCGACCTCAATGTTCCAAACAGTACATGTTGTGTCAATGCTGCATGTCGCAATTAGAGTCGGGTCAACCTCGTTCCAATCCAGATTTGTTAGCGGTGCAGAATACATGTTCGACTTGGTCTGCCAATTGATTTGGTTATTTAGTCTGACTTGGACCAATGTTAAAAACCATCCTATTAAACTAACAGAGCTCAACTCGCACTCGTGCGTGATAGAACCAACAAGCGGGTGGTAGCGAAAGATGCGCAGATGGCTGGATGTTGTTGCAAACAGTTCAGGTTGTGAAATGTCCTGCCCTTATGTTAAAAAATTCTGTATTATATTGACAAAAACACCATATTCGGGATGCATTGTGTAGATGAAAAAGGGTAGCCATGCACAAAACTCGACTTCTGTACTAGATCCCCAACATCCTCGTCTAATTCGATAATGTAAATCTATAAAACAAAAGAATCACCAACATATAACTCCGTTCTATACAAAATTGACCTTATTATTCCTCAGATCTTCGCCATCCAACAACGTCCCAACAACTAGTCTAAAGCGTTTGTCCGGATATAGCTTATTTGACCATGCTGAAGCAAAGAGCGTTTCTGCGGATCGGTATCTGTAGATCTCTCTACGTATTCGGTTCTTTTGCGAAGAATGGTTGTGCTGCTGCTGCTGCTGTAACACTATTGTTTGTGGTACTATGGCAGGTGGCTGGGTGTGTATTTGCAACAGATCAGCTGACGAAGTGGTTGTTCCCGCATTATAGGAGTTAATTGGATTACCACCAACCGGCGGACAAACAACCTGTTGTTGTTGTTGTTGTTGGTGTCGTGGTTGATGATTGTTCATATCAAGTTATTAAATCATATTACCGAGTCCAGCGGATGACTTATTCTTTCGTCCAATTATTAAATTTATTTCGTCAAAAATTTGACGAAAATGTTTCCCTGTATTTGATAATATTAAAACAAAAAAAAAACATACAAATATAGTTTTGTAAGTGGATAGCAAATTATTAGACACATTGCTACAGCAATTATCACAATAAAAGAACTTTTATATTTATATCTAAAGCGTATAACAAAAAATATTAAAAATTAATTAAAGTAATTTAAGGGAACAGGAGTATAGCCGACTAAAATAGTGATATTCCGTCCATCAAAACAACAAACTACCATTATAGAATATTTATTTTTATTAGCTATACCTCTGACGTTAAGCTAACAAATAATAAAGCCTAAAACAAAAATACGCAAAATGGCTAATATGAGAGTGATTCTATTCCACTACTTTCTTCGTCTCTTTGCTTCCTTTTCTGGTTCTATTAAGCCATTTTCCACTTTCCAGTCATAAATGACCTGCTCCTGTACATCTTCTGGCAATGGTGCATATCGACTAAATTCCATGGTGAATTCACCCTTGCCCTGCGTATTTGTCCTCAATTCTGTGCTGTAGCCAAACATACTCCTCAATGGAGCCTAAAGTAATGGAATCACACATCACCAAGAGGGGGGTCTGACCCACCGCCACCACGCCGGAACCGAGAAAAATTTATCAGTAAAAATGCAATAAAAAACGGTTTTTCTTGGGTGACTACGCATAAAAGTGAAAAATTTTATCAGTAATGGACTACGCAAGCCACCTTCCGACCCTCCCCCGTTGGTGATGTTTGAATGGAATATAAAGCAGCTAACAACAATAATTGTGTAATAACCTCGCAATCAATCGAAATATATTCTTCGCTTTGTGTTGAACCTGTCATAACACCATTCCGATTGACCAGTGAGTTCACAGTGCTATCCTTAAATAAAAAATGTTACCAATTATTAAAGTGAACTAATAAACTTGATATATTTTGGGTACTGTGCAAGATACTTTCATGATTGGTTCTAATAATATCCAATCAGCACGATCGAACGCTTCACGTACCATATTTTTCTTAATAAAAATTGAAAAATTAGCATCAATTGTGTGTCCATAATTGTAAAAGGCTAAACAACAATTATTTTCCCCATAAAAAGTTATGGTACTTTCTTGTTTTGTGCACGCATTCCAAAAACTCGTACATGTACCCCAAACGCTACCCCAAACGCGAGCAAAACCAAAGACGGGTACGTGTCACACTCTTTTTATACTCCGCGGGTTTTATTGGGTCTGAGGTAGCTGTTCCACGTACGCGTTTTTTGGAGTGCGTGCACAAAACAGGAAAATACCAAAGTTAATAATAAAAAATAGAATCATTTCTATCTGCAGGGCATAAACTTAATGTCAGAAAAAATCCTTTTATTCTAGATCAATTTCAAAAACTTCTAAAAAATAGTCATTTAATTGCTTCATAGCTTTATATCCATAGATCTATACCATGCTCATCTACACTCCTTTTTTGCCAATTACTGTTCACATGCACAAAGGGGAGGGGGGTCTGACCCCCAAGCCCCCCACCACGGCGAAACCGAGAAAAATTTATCAGTAATAAAAATGCAAAAACGAAAATCGCATGGGGCGCAAAAAAAAGCGAAAAATTTATAAAGGGTGGACTTCGCAAGCCGCCTTCCGACCCCCGCCCCCTTTGCGCATGTGTGTTTCTGTTTTACAGTGCTCACTGCTCAGAAGTTCTTCAACAAACCATTTAACTTTAAAATATTTTTACCATTGTGACTTGCATTGCGATGTCAGTTGAGTCGACTATGTGTGTTTTACCATCTAAAAAAATAATTGAATAAAAAGTGTTTGAGCAGGCATTACCTAAAATAACAACATTGATTCCAAAAATCGGAGCCTTCAGTAATGGGCCTTCAGAAACTATTTCCATAAGACCCTTAAAAGTGTAAATGAATACTGATAATTAAAAAAAAAATTAAAAAAGATCCTAAGTTGCAGCAGACGAAATTAAAACTTTAATTTATTCTCCTTTTTTTCGCAAGAACATCCATTCTTAAGAAATAAGTTAATTTTCGCCAAAAATTTGTTCAACGATGCCTACCACCGAAACTCTCTACTCTCTTTATAAGTAGTAGTGTGTTTACTGTTTATTGTCATCGATTCTTGATCCTGATGAATAGATCTTGGTTTCTTCCTGTTTGTTTACCTTTTTCAGCGATGGCATCAAACGCTTCGGTATTCCATCACCAACAGAATTGTCGGTGAATTCCACCAATGTATTTTTCTCCGGTGGTAATGGCATAATCACTCCTTCAATTTCACCAAATTGCCCCTGTCCACCTGTTTGTTTCTTATGGCGAAAATTAAATCTGAAATACCGCAGTTGCGGAACATTATTTCGATTTCTTTTTTACCTGTATGGCGAACGAATTGATTCCCGATAGGAAACAGTCGGTTTTCCTAATTCAACTGGGCAATCAAATTCATTGTTCATCCTTTGAGCGTAAATTTCCTGAATGAAAAAAATTACAACAAAGTAGGAACAAATTCTGCTGTCCTGCTGGTGCCAAAATCTCGTCAGTTCAAAATTTGCAAATTTTCTGGTCTTTCCATCTATATTGATTTTCCTCTTTTGTCTAGTATGTTCGAATGAAAAAGAAAAATGAGGCAGAATTTAACCCTTTTATGAATGATTATCTGGGATATCAATTTTTGAAGTGTATAAACTGTCACATGAAAGGTGAAAAAGGTGAAATAAATTGATGAATACCAGCTTATTAGCAAATGTTAGTTTCTTTTCTTTGTTCTTTCATATTTTCATTTATTTTCTTTTCGTTTTTAAAATTACATTAACATTAGCCAGTGGGATTTCCCAAGACGTGATTTTGTCTCAACAGAATTTACGATTTAGCCTGCAAGATTTTGTCGCATTGAATTATAAAGTATTATGTAAAAAACTGAACCAACCAGATGTAACTCTCCCATTCCACTAACAACAGTTTCTTTGTGTTCTGTATTATAACTAATTTTGAAAGTAGGATCTTCCTTTGCAAATCGCTTCAACCCCTAAAATAATTAAAATGCATCTAGTTCATAATATCCCAATGTTCTTAAAGAAAAATAAAAGTAGAATAGTGAAAAAATTTATTTTGATATTAATCGATTACAAAAAAAAACTACTGATAATAAGGTGTCTTATAAGAGCAGTTATTTTGGAAAATGCGCCTCTAAAAATTGCAAGTCCAGTATTGGGATTTAATTCACAACCTTTGGTCATTATCAAACCAACTAAACCTCAAAATTAACATAAACAAAAGCTGGTCCTCTGCTTCAGTTACTGGATCTTGTCTCTTTGTGGCATTACTATATGTCTGATTCAGAGAACCGCCTGGCTCGTCGCAACTTGCGGCCCGAAATTTGAGGCCCAAAATATGCGGCCCTAAATATGAAGGTCCGACGGCTCATAGTACAACAAGAACCAGAAAATTCAGTGGGTTGCACTAATAAGTTTACTAGTACCACTAAAAATGGTCAAAACCTGTACCAAATGGGCAGAAAATGATTCAAATATAAGAATTTAAGCGTAAAAGTGACCATTGAGAAAAATAAAATAAAATTCAAACGCCAATGAGATTTTTAGTACCCAGAAATAATGTCATTTTTTTTTACCATTTCTAGCCTTTTTATGTAGAACACTATCGGTTCGACCAAACGCTTTAACACTCCATTTAACAATAAGGCTTACCAGTACGATTAATAAGACTAGGTCTAATAAGCCTAACCTATGCGAAATAAGCCTGAGTGAGCTTATCAGTGCGTCCAGACCTAAGCCTAATAAGGTAACTCGGCCTTTTTTTGGCCAAACCGTAGTGTTCAAAAACTATAAAACACTATCGGAAATCCAAAAATTATTGCATCGAAAATTCCAAAAATCCAAAAATTATTGCATCGATTGAATTTTTTCCCACCCTAATGGTCACTTTTAAGCATAAATTCGTTCTGATTATACTATGAGTCGACAAGCCTTCATATTTCGGTCCGCAATAGGTCGGCAGGGGGAGGGGTCAGTTATTGCATTTTTATTGACAAATTTTTAGACATTTGCTCGGTCCTCCACTAATTTTTCGTTTTTTATTGCATTTTTACTGATAGATTTCTCGATTTTTGCGCGGTCCCCTACTTTTATTGCATTTCTGCTGATAAATTTTTTCTCTTGCGCACGCGGTGGGGGGGGGGGTGTCAGACCCTCCGCTTGCCCTGATATGCATATATGGCTTGTCCCAAATTTTATTACCAATTGTAATCTTAAATACTACCTTAATAAAATTGGCTGGATCTTTCTTTGCGGCAGGTTTTATTGACATTGAGATCACAGGATCTAAGTAAATAAATTTATAGATTTTATAGTTGATACTTTCTGATGTGAATGCAAAGGCCGTAGAGTATGAGAGATAGCCTATAAGACAATGGCTTCACCCAAAATGAGGAAAAAATTTTCGTATAAAAAAGAGAAAGTTTTTGCTTTAAAAATTGCAAATTTTTAGCACCACACACACCACCAAAAGTCCATTTTGTTAATCCATTTCCATTTATTATTTCTTGACACTTCCAGTTACGGCCTTGTCAAATGCTAATTTACGCTACATATGTAATTATACCTGGTATGTACATCGATTCCTAAAAATAACAAGCAGATAAGAGCACACGTGGGCAGCCCCCCGCCCAAAATTTATTTATTATTTTTCCGCTGCGCGATCCTTCACCTCCGTGCGCGACCCCCACTCTACTTGCTGGGACGAAAATTTCGGTTTTTATTGCATTTTTACTGCAAAATTTTCACCTCGTTTGCGCGACCCTCGCTATTTTGGCTGCGCGATGCGCGACCCACCCTCCAATTCGGGGGGGGGGGATTAGGGGGTTGCCCACGTGTGGAGATAAGAGGAAATTTCAAATATTTATATTCTTACTTTATATTCTCATATATTCTTACACAATGAATATTCAGCTGATCATCAGAACAAAATGTTTCTCCGCTGGCACACTCGAGACCGACAGTTGCACAAATGTCGCCCGCGTATGCTACATCAATGTCCTCCATTGTGTTTGCATGCATCCTCACCAACCGTAGGATTCTAGCCTATCTTTGGATTTATTTGCGCATTTTAATTCTTTCGACAAAACAATTTTGTTTTCGTCAATAACAATTGCTATCAGGCCCGTAACGAGCCCATGGATTTCGGAGGGGGTTATGTACTAAAATTTTCTAGGCGGCGACCTTTTTTGCTCGTCGATTACCTTTTTTGGCTAAAACGGCTAATTCTGTCTCAAAAACGTATTTCTAAACAATTTTTGGAGCAAAATCGACTCAAAAATCGGGTTATTTTGAATAAAATAATTTATAAACCTACTTTTTATAGCTGGCGGCGCCGATTTTTTATTTCAGGGGGGGGGGCTTCAGCCCCTATAGCTATAGCCCCCCCCCCACCCCACTCTCGTTGCGGGCCTGATTGCTATTCAAATGGATTTGTGAAAGCCAAAGGATGTACTAAAATTACAGACAACGACAATTTTTTCTTTGTTTAAGGAACTAAAATAGGTCCCAGATCCCAGAAATATAAATTAATTACCTTCCTCCCATCTCGTGTTGAGTAGATTAAATCACCCCTCGCCATTTTTCCTTGATAAACGCGGAAGAAGGTCAGTTGTCCAAACTTTCCTGCCTTAAAATTTGATAAGAAATTCATTTCGACAATTAAATGTACAAGCAGTGTAGCAGTAAAACCATAGGACAGTGAATGAATTTTCAATGCAATGATTATGGAATACTGGATAATATAGGCAATAATAAAAAAAATCATTGTACCATAAAATTCATTGTACCACAAAACCCAATGAATTCAAAAACTAACTAAAAACTAACTTCTAATTTGAACGCTAATCCAACGAATGGTTTTGTTAATTCTATGTTCGCTGTCCGCATTGGATCCAGAATGATGCGTTGTGCATTTTCTTGCTTACTGAAAATATAAAAATAAGCAGTTTCTCATATTCAATTGAAAATTTTCGTAATTTTTCGACAGTCATGTAAATAACTAATTGTAAACATGGAACACACTCGTGTATACATAAACTAGCAAATTATATAACAACAGCAATGAGAAATGATCATGATGTAACATTATTAGTAGATTAACCATATCTTAGGAAAAAATGGAGCCCTATGCAATATAAAGTAGATTTCACAAATCCCAACCATCTAGTTCAAAAGGTAGATAAAAAATTATAATTTCAAATGGCAAACTTATCAAAGAAAATCCCGCTAATGCAATTAGTTAGGAAGAAGTATGTAAAAGAGACGTCTGTGTAAAAAGATAAAACATTCAAATTCAAAAAGAAAAGATAAATGATAAAATCAAAAAATAACGCACAAATGCAAATTCGCATAATTGGTGACTTCTGAAGGATTGGGTAGGTATTGAACGACAGCATCTAAAATTTTTTGTCTGTTAAATAAATAAAACGCTTTAAAAAGACCAATCATCTGTTGTACGCCCTTGTTCTTCAGAGCACTGCCAATGAGAACAGGAAGGAAAGTGCGTTTTATCGTTGTCCTCCGAATTGCTGCTTTTAGCTCCTCAATTGATGGTTTCTTCTCATTTAGGTAGAAATCGGCAATTGTATCATCACAATTTGCAAGATGTTCTTTAAAAAGGATTATAGAATGAGATGTTGAGAAGTATTGTATTACCAGGTTATACCATAAAAAATGAGCGTTTTTAGCGTACATCATGAACTCCAAAATATGTGAAACCAATTTCACGTAAGGTATGACTTCGAAAAAAAGCAAGACTCACCCTCCCCCCCCCCAGGAAAGAATGATGCTTTTGTAGTAATTTTACGCTTTTTTATTGACATTCCGCTGGTTGCCCCTTGCCCGGTCTGGGGTAGCCGTCCACCTACGTGCTTTTTGGCATATGGGGGGAGGGGAACCGTAGCAGTACCAAAGCAATTTTTCAAAAATGGTGTTGTATGATGCCAAATTCGGAAAATAACCTGGGATAATCATTAAAAAAAAAATTAACGAGAACTGAGGCGGCGCTTCGCGCCGCCTCAGCTCTCGTCATTTAATTCGTTTATTATATGAAGTAAAACAAAAAAGATGTCAAATAAAACCGTTTTGGCACTTTGGCATTTTATAAAAGCATACTTTTTTCGACCTTTTTTTTGTTTCCCGACCTTTTTGTTTCTTGACCTTTAAACCAAAGAAGCAGGAAAATTAGGAAAATAATTTCAACATGCGGGATTAAAATCCACAACCTTTGACTGGAAAAAACAAAAAACAGCATTCTCGGATGCTAGAAAGTGCCAATTCTCGATCCACTCTCGATCCTAAAAAAGTTATTATCGTTCGTCAAACCATTGTAAGATTCGTGTTGCGCAGCTCTGAAAACCCCCAAGTAACCAAAATCAGATTTCTCGGTTGCTAAAAAGTGTCCATTCTCGACCCACCCTCGATTTTAAACCGGTTTTTGACCAAACCGATCCCAGATTTGTGTTTCTCATTCCTGAAACCCTAGATAACAAAGATCAGCTCTGTTGCGAAAAAGTACTAATTCTCGACCCACTCTCGACTCTAAACCGGTTTTTGAACCATTTGTCAAACCGATGCCAGATTCGTGTTTCTCGACCCCGAAAACCCCCGAAAATCAGATTTATTGGATTGCTAAAAAGTGCCCACTCTCGACCCACTCTCGATTCTAAACCGGTTTTTAAACCGTTTGTCAAACCTATTCCAGATTCGTGTTTCCCATCCCCGAAAACCCCCGGAAACCAAAAATCAGCTTTCTCGGTTGCTAAAAAGTGCCCACTCTCGACCCACTCTCGATTCTAAACCGGTTTCTGAACC
>JAEHOM010000378.1:0-12478 GCA_016433075.1 Hoplolaimus columbus | reverse complement strand
CGTCATACTCACTCTCTCTCTCTCTCTCTCTCTCTCTCAAAACAAGAATCTGTGCGGAAGGGATCACTTGATAAGGTCATCTCCCTCCTCCTCTCCCCTCCCCTCTCCGCCGATACTGAATTGTTGATCTAACCTCCCCTTCCCCACCCTCCTCCGCCAATACTGCGTTATTATTTTGACCCGTTTCTTTCTCCTCTTTGGTCAAACTGTTTTAAAATTGTTCAGAAAAATATTGGCCAAATGTCCCAAAAGTTGCTGATTGTGGGCGGTACTGTGGTCAATGATGATGGGATGTTCAAGGCAGATGTGCTGGTCGAGAATGGCAAGATCACGTTAGTGTTCTGGAAAACTTCCTCCATACTCTCACTCCCTGTGCTCACCCTTTCATTATTCAGCAATGTGCAGCCCGAACTGGCCAATAATTTAGGCCAACATGCCGATGTCCGTATGATCGATGCCTCAGGCCATTTCGTTATGCCGGGAGGTATTAAAGCTATTCACAAGCACTTGACCATTCTTTATCTTTTTTTTTGTTCAGGGATCGATCCGCACGTGAGTCCGGTGGATTGATCGATTATCGGGGTGTGTTTCAGACCCACATGCAATTGCCCACCATGGGTACCGTTACCGTCGATGACTTTTACCACGGCACACGTGCGGCACTTGCCGGAGGCACAACAATGGTTAGTTGCACGAAGAACATGTAGTCGTTTGTGGACTGAACAATTGTTGGTTAAAGGTGATTGACTTTGTGGTTCCGAGCAAGGAGAGTGTGCCGACCCCTTTGGCGGCATACCGGCAATGGCGACAGTGGGCTGATCCCAAAGTTTTAACGCTTTTTGCAACAATTAAACTAACTCAAACTTAAGGTCTGTTGCGATTTTGGCTTCTCCATCGCGATCACTAGCTGGAATGATCAGATTGCGGCTGAAATGGAGGAATTGGTTACCAAAAACGGTACAGTGATTGATTGTCCGTGATCCGGTCCAATTCATACTGAAAACTGCTGCTCTCTTATATTAGGAATCAACTCATTCAAGTTCTATTTGGCCTATGAGAATGTGCTGATGGTGAATGATCGCCAATTCTATGAGGTGTGTTCCTTCCCATTCCCCACTTACATACATATAATATGTACTTTTTTTGCAACAATTTTCGTTTTTGAAGGGAATGAAACAATGCGCACGTTTGAAGGCGTTAGCGCGTGTCCATGCCGAAAATGGGCCAGTAATTGCGGTAAAGGAACGCGAACTGTTGCAGTTTGGCGTGACAGGGCCCGAGGGTATTGCGGCGGAAGGAATAACGAGAAACTTTGCACTTTTGATACTTTTTAAGGGCATACCCAGTCACGTCCCGAGGAGGTTGTCATCTACGCATCGCCATCAACTTTACCCAAGCAGGGCTTAATTATCCCGCTTTACAGCTCGAAGCCGAGGCCACCAACAGAGCTTGTACCATTGCCGCCCAAGCCAACTGTCCCCTTTACGTGGTGCATGTGATGACCAAGGGTAGCACATCAGCAACAGCAGCAGCATCTTTGTTTGTTGTTGTTATTGTCAAGTACTCTTTTAAAGGTGCCGCCGATGCTATCGCTGCCCATCGCATGAAAGGATCGGTCATCTTTGGGGAGCCAATTGCGGCCGGACTCGCGTTGGATGGAAGTCACTATTACAATGAAGACTTTGACCATGCCGCCAAATTCATCATGTCGTAAGTGGAGGTTTCTGAATTGAGCAAAAAGTGAGCAATGAGAATGAGTACAAACCAAAGGCCTCCACTGAGTCGTGACCCCTCGACACCAGAAAAGCTGATGGACTTGTTGGCATGGTAAGCCATTTCTGAGCATAACACGATTGATTACACAAATACGGCCAATACAAAGTGGTCAGCTGAACCTGACAGCCACTGACAACTGCACGTTCACGTGCAGCCAGAAGCGGCTCGGAGTGAACGATTTCACGAAGATCCCGAACGGAATCAATGGATTAGAGGACCGGATGTCACTGGTCTGGGAGAAGGGCGTCTGCACAGGGAAACTGGACCCAATGCGTTTTGTAGCAGTCACCAGGTAACGCTGTCCAAAAAGGCGTCAATGGACGGAACACATGCTCTCTCATTCACCAGTTCAATGGCTGCCAAAATATTCAACATTTATCCGCGCAAGGGACGCATCGCAGTGGGCTCCGATGCGGACATTGTTGTCTGGAATCCGGACAGAAAGAGGACCATCTCCGCAAAGACACACCATCACGCGGTGGATCAGAACATATTCGGTCGCGCAGCTGTATCCCATTCACTGTTACCGAGTTTGTTTTCAGAAGGCATGGAGGTGAGGGGAGTCGCCGAAGTGACCATCTCCAGGGGCCGAGTTGTGTGGGAGTGCGGACGGCTGAACGTTGAAGCTGGTTCCGGCAAGTTCATTCCACTGCCTCCGAACTCTCCAATCGTGTTCGGCACACATGCGCTCAGAGAAGAAGTGAGTTCGCTAATCGGGCACTCACTCCTCCTTCCGTTGGGGACATTACATTCCCCACGCCCCACCGCACTCCATGAACCAAAAAAATTCAATTTACAGGACACAAATTAGCAAAAAAAATGAAAGGTAGTAAAAGGCAATGGAAAACCAAATGAGTCTTCTCGACATCTATCTACTATCTATTTGGTCTAATAAGTAATTTAATATGGAAATCTAAAAAAAAATGAGAAAAATGGCAAAGTAATTTTCCTTTAAATATACTCTAGTATTTTAGTAAAAATTCCCCATTACGGCTTTACCAATTTTTTACTCACACAGTTATGCAAACCGAAGATTGTGAAGCGCGATGTGAATGGATTGTAAGTTCGAGACGGGAACGGTGACCAAAAGATGGCGAATAAGTCGATCCCATACCCAACACTTCCGTATCGTACATAGAAAGAAAGATAAAATCGAATATTTATTCAATTGATTACATAAAAAAAAACACTTTACTCATGAATTTTTCCATTTATTTCCCTTTTTACAGATACTTTTTATATGATACATTTGTACAATAATACGGAAAGCAAACAAAGATTTGTTATATTAATCATCATATTGGGAATCGATAAGACTTTGCAAACCTTTTGTCAATTCATATCAACTTTCCTCGCAAATGCTACGCACAACCGAAGGGTCCAAGAGTTTGGGGTGTGCGCATTGGTTTACTAAAAAAGAGAAACTCAATTTAGCAAAGGCATCCGAAAGCATAGTTCTACTGTTGTTGTTAATGGAATGAATATTCACTGATAATAATGGGATCCTTAGGACTTAGGAGTATTGCAAAAATCGAGCGTCGGGGGAGGAAAAATTTAAAATGTAGACGGTTTTTCGATAAAATGGTTTAATTCCTTAAAAATTATAAATTTACACTAAAATTTTCTTTTCTTAAACATGCATATTATGTTTAACAGTGCATTTTAGCATCGGGCTTCTTCTATATGCGCCTCTTCCCCTTCCGTCCTTACCATACCCATGGATCCAGCTCGAAAGTTTTTCAATAATAGAAAAATTTATGATAGTATTGGGCAACGAACTGCACATTTTTTGCAGCAATTTCGTCAACGACCATCATGACCCCTATCCAACAATCATATGATGGGATATGAGAATCACATATCCCACCTTTGGTGCAATATAATAAGTTCGAACCTGCCGCAGTGATTATGTCTTCAATACAAGTATTTAACATGTGCTCATCAGACACGCAGAACCAAAGCTTTTGACGCATAAAAGCACAGTCGACCTGCAGCTGTTCAAGGCCTTGTCGAGAAAAGTTTTGTATTCGTGCAAAGTCGCATGTTGCTCTGAGTAACAGACGAACAATTGCGTTCATTAGCTGGTGTGGGTGTGACATGGGATGATATGAGCGAAGGATTGCAAGCAGAAAGCAATAAGCACGTACCACATCTCTCCGAAACTCCACAGGCAAGTTCGCTACGCATTCCAATGCGGGGGTGCCCCCACCCTCCTCCGGTGTTTCAGTTTCGCCCCACAATCGCTCAACTATGCCGCCACCGCCGCTGCTTACTGACCACGCATCATTGAACACGCTGCTTGCAGTGCTTGCTGCTCTGAACATTGTGGAGTATCTGAAATGAATTATTAATGCATCGCATGTCCGTGCCATTCTGATTGTGAGTTGACTATGGCACATACTCTCGCAAAGATTCTGTTGGAGTCCGTTCCTTCTTTCTGCTCACACCTCCGTCATCCATCTATTAAAATTGGCTATGAATGTCAGGCAAGAATTGAGAGCGGATGATTTCAGAATGGGCATAAGCAGTCTTAAAGACATCAACTAGTTCGAAAAATATATAAATATATCTACTAGTTCGCCATAGATGGGCAAGGAGGGTTCCATATTTTGAATGTGTCCCCCACTAATTTCTTCGCTTTTTATTGCCACAAAGTGTAAAACTTACAAACACACACAAATCACGATTTTTGTCCTCCACAGTGCGTATCAAGTGCTTTACCAAAGAACGCACATGTTTTGGCGATTCGGTACATCCGTTCCAATCAAAAACTTCAATGCTGCGTTTTGACATCTATGAAACAAATTTTCACTGATTGCTTACAAGTTAGATATTAAGAAAAGCTTATCACACATGCACAAGGGGGGAGGTCTGATCCCCACCCCACACCACGCCGCAACCGAAAAAAATTATCAATACAAATGCAATAAATCGTGGGTACTACGCAAAAAGCGAAAAATTTATTAGAAAAATGCAATAAAAAACGAAATTTTCGTTCCCAGCATGTAGGTGGAATTCGCAAGCCGCTTCCCTCCACCACACTTCCTTCCGGCAATGTATCCGTGGCCACAATTGCATTAAATTTAGTTGCTTGATTCACCCTTCCTCCCTCCCTCCCTTCAGCAGCAGACCAGCACCACACCAGCCCATCCATTTGTTGTTGTTGTTGTTGTTCCCTTTTGGCATCAAATGCCAACAAACCAACAAATAATCCAACGCACTTTTTGCCTTGGAAAGTGTGCAGCAGACAGACTTTTCATATTCCGCACAAAATGTACCCTTTCGCAAGCAGAACATTTTTGTTCTGAAAGCATGCAGTTTCTGATGAGATCGGTGCTAATAAGACAGACAATCGAGAGTGCTCCAATCACTTTGTCTCAGCAAATTTGGCCTAAATGGGTGCCTCAATGCTCGGCAAGAAGCTGGTTGCCAATGTGAGCTGTTTCGCTCTTCTGCTGCTGTACACTCTGCTCGGCGGCCTTATGTTCCTCTATTTTGAGCGCGATCACTCCCTTAGGGCACAAGAGGAAGTGAACCGGCACAAGTTGCTGTGCATCCGCAACTTTCTGCGCAGGTTGTGGTGCTTCTGACCCTCACCACTGTCAATTGGTTTCAGCAACAGCTCTTCCATCACGCAAACAACAATTGCCGAACGGATTACTGAACATTGTCTGCTGGGCATTATGGATCCGTTGGATGCCCGACGACGACAAACATGGAACCTACGCAATGCTCTTCTCTACGGGTTCGGCATCCTGACAACGTTGGGTAAGGGAACAATCAATTGGGCAAAGAGACAACCGATCGTTCAATAAGCGATTGGTCTCAATTGGTTCATTGATTGTGTCTACTGATCATCCAACACAAAACAAGTTGTCATAAGCTCAAGAGGTTGTTGTTGTCTGTATATGAGTGTGTACACTGTGAACATGAATTGGTTGGTGTCAAGGATGCCCGTGCCCAGCAGCGTCGTCCTTCCTCTTGACGGAGGCGGTGCTTGCACGGCTCTGCTGCTTGGCCGAGGAGGTGCTGGCCCTGTGTCGCTGGAGGATGCCCTCGTCGAACATCTTCTTCAGCTGACTGACCGGCTTCTAAATGTTTTTCGGGTTTTTGGTGAGAATACCCTGCGCCAGGCCTGTTTCTCAGCGTGCAGTCCATCGTACGGGTCCCAGTCGATGGACTCATCGGACGAGAACTCTTGCCAACCGCTCATTGTCGGCTCCTCCTCCTTATGACCTCCCTTGGAATGTGATTGGAACGCACGTCGAATGCGACGGCGGGCCTCCCGGATCCGGGACCCGTGGATTTTCTCCAGGTCCGGGTTGATCTGTGAGAGAGCGGGGACACCGTTTATTGTTGGGTGGTTATTATTAGGTAATCAAAAAACAAATATGTATGGGGGGGGGGAACGGAAGATATTGGACTTGGGTAAACAAAGGACAGGACAGGGCGAGAAGTAGAGTGAAGAAGCTGAATGTTTGAATGCATTTATCTGATTGACGAATGTATGTACTTCAACAATTAAGCTGTTAAGTACTAACGTGGAAAGGTGTCAGTGATGAACTGATAATGATGAACTGAACTGTGAATGGAATGGAAGGAATGGATGTTGAGCGAGTGAATGAGTGAGTGTGAGTGTTTGGGCAGACTCGGAGCCAGCAATTACATAATATTCAGAATTTTGAAAGACAAAAACTGAAAATCGGCCGAACTGAAAGTGGAAGGACTGACTGGCTATGGGTCTGTGCAGTCGCTGTCGGCTCATATTCAGTTGGAGGTCGAGTTTGACGACAGCAGATCCAGGTACAATTTTAGCGGGGCGTACAAGCGCTCGACTTGGGCCTCCCTAAATCTGACCTCGTCAGTTTGTGTTTCCATCTCGGCCATCACGGGCACAGGGGTCTGGATGCGCTGGTTCCGCGTCTGCTTCTCATCCGTTTGGGTGACTCCGTCGAAGGAGCCGACCTTGCCGAAGGTCTGCACCTCCTCGTCCAAACAAAGTGTCTGCTCAGTTTGGGTGTCAACACTGTCGCCCTTGAAGTCCAACCCTATTCGAATGTCGAGATCAGCGACGGAATCCCTAAACTTCCCCTCTCCGTCCCTCCCTACTTAGCGATGTCATCGATTCGGCCTCCCGTGTGCTCGGTGCCAGTGTTTGAATGCACTGTTCCGCCGTTGGCACAACATCCCTATCCGTCTGTTGCCCCGTGTCAACCAGCACTTTCTTCGGCTCATCGGATGCAAAAGTCGTCTGAACTGCCATGTCGTCCACTTCCACCCGAAGTGTCTGATCCTTTTTGTCGCTTCTGAAACCAAATTTGCATTGATCTTCACTGGAGAAAAATGAAAAACCCTAATATCCAGGAATGGAAGACTCAGGATCGGAAATGCAACAACTTGAGACTGGTCAGAGTTTCAATCTTGAATATGAGTTTGAAAAGTCGCCTTCAGAATTGGGTACCAATAAACAGTGTCCCAAAAATCTTTGAATTTTTGGCTAATAAGCCTAATATTCATAGCGAAAGCATCAACTTTATTTTGGTGCTGTTAGGTACCTCTGAATGGTCTCTGTTTGGGTGTGATTCTCGCGAACTGCAATGGACGGGCGACGATCCGGTTGTTGACAACTCGATTCAGCCATTACTACCGGCCTCAGAATCTCGTCAATGATTGCCGAGCATGTCTCCGGATCCTCCACCGCGTCCTAACCAATTTGAACAAATGTTTGTTGGATGGACGAACACCTTGTTCCCGCTGTTAACCTTGTTCGTGATGATGTCGTTTATCGTCTCAAAGTGTTCGAATATCGGCGGAATGTCGATGCCCGACTCCTTTGCTTCTTCTTGGACTTGCTGCATCACAGCCCTTTTAGTGTTTTCGCTGAAATTATAAAAAAAAACATTTGACCGGAATTGAACCATCGTCTTCCTGCAACTTTTCCTGGCTCCACCTATGGCTGAAGGTGCTACTCACCTCATCAAAGGGATCAAAAATTTGGCCGTTTTGCTCCCGCCCAGCGCCTTCATCACGCCAATGGACGCATTCTTGTGGCTTCCATCTGAAAGCTCATTTGGAAGTTGTGACCGTTTTAATTCAAATTGCCAACAACAACGACCTCTGCTCAGGGATGCTTGGTAGTCCTCGAGAATTTTTATCAGCAGTTTGCGGTACAGATCCTCCAGCGAAGATTGTATCACATTGATGCACATGGAGACCAGCGAGAGTCCGATGATGACGAACATGAAGCAAATGACCATCTGGAACGGACGAACTAACAGCTGCTGGTGCTGGGGTGGGGTGAAACAGGACTTCCCTAACTAACCAAGTCTCGCCGTTGCACGTTCACGTCGCCCAGACCGATGGTGAGCAGTGAGATGAACATGAAGTACAGCGAGTTCCAATAGGTCCACTCCTGAACGGATGGGTTCCACAGTCAGGTTCGGTTCATTCGGAGGAATGTTGTTGTTGTTGGCCCACTCACTTTCTCCCAAAGCTTGAACAGTGCTGCGCAGATGAAGATCCACGCGAAGGTTGCTACGATGGCCACCATCACGTGCATGCGGGGTGCTTCGGCAGTGGGTGTGCTGCTTTGGCGCGAGTCCACCAGTCCTTCGGTGCCATAGCCCCGGTAGTCCTCCTCCTCTTCCTCCTCCTCTGCCCCACTCTCCGACGCCTCTTCCATGAGGGCGGGCAACTCCGTTGCGCTCTGATCGCTCCTCTGGGTGGTCGCCATGGAGTTTTCCTTGTGTAGCGATGGCTGAGTGCCTGACCACTCCCCAGTGAGCACAGAAGCCGGGGGACCTTCGGAAACATCGATCTGCAGGGAAAGCTCATCTTCCTCGCCAGGAGCATTTTTCCTGAATTTGTGGAGTAGTTGGGTTGAAAGTGGCGAGTCAGTCCCATGGCTATGTGTACTCACAAGTTGAAGCTCACTGCCTTCAACTCGTCGGCACTCTTCTGCTTGGATGGACTTCGATCTTGGTGGTTCAGTACCGGTCTGTCCGGTCCTTTCTCAACATCTTGTGCTCTGTCGCTGTCCTCTCTTTTTTTAAATCGCCTAAGGCATTTGTTCCAGCCCGTCGTCAGTACCGCCATGAACTCGTTGATGGTCTTGTAAAGGAACTTGCCAAGCTCATTCAGCGTAATCAACATCAGCGGAATGCCTGAACACACTTGGTCTGAAATCCTTTTATTAGAGTTTCATCAGACCAACCAAAAATTGCATAGGCGACTGTGGACAGTTGCCCGACAAATGTCTCGCAGGCGATGTCGCCGTAGCCTATTGTTGTGAATATGGTTCCGGCGAAGTACATTGAGGTCATGAAAGTCCATTCGGGTTCCGGAGGTGGAGGCCCGTGGCCAAGCTGAGATCTCAGATGGTCAACCGCCTCTTCTACGAATTGTCTCCGCTTGGAGGTGTTCGGTGGTGACTCCGTATCCACGATGATTTCCTCCATTCTCTTCACAAATAGCAGTCTCTCGGTCGCATAATCCTCGTCCCTAAATTTTCCGTTTTTTTCTGAATATGCCAAATTCCGAAACCTCCTTGCTAGTCGTTCTCGCTCGCTGGTGGCTTCTATGGAATAGAACAGAACAGCTCCTATGAGCATGTAGATGAGGACGAAGATCAGTGGTATCAGGTGTTTCAGGTGCCTTTTCTGGTAGATCCTCTTGGCAAGTTTGATTAACAACTTGGGATTCTAATAAGTGATTAGCTTAATAAAAAAAAAGCTTTTTGTTCTTGCCCGAATGTATTTCTGCAGTGAGGAGCCTTTGTGTCTGAGTCTGCTAATCGAATGCCTGGCCCGGACACTTCCACGGTGCAGGAAAATGCTGCCTCGTTGCCGAAGGCGTCTCCCATGGCTCGGTGCACCTTCAATCACTCCCAAATAGGGTCTAGAACATGTGGTCGGTTCAGAGATTCCTGTCATAGGTGTTACCGTTCTCCGGTAGAGGATGATGGCCTCTGCTGTTGAGACAACGAACTGCTCGTTGAGCGGAACCCGTGGGGCTGAGTTTGGGCCCTCGGTTGGCTGTGTTTGAATATGACTGGCATTCCGGCGCATGTACAATGTGAAGTCCCCTAAAAAAGCGAAGAATTGGCTCGGACGATCGGATGTTCCCCGTTGGCGGATGGGTGAGAAAAGGACAAGTGATCGATCTGGAAAACTGCCGCCGCTGACGATGCTTGCTGAAGAGCCAATTCGAATCGACCTTCCCTCCCCGTGCCTGTTACCCCCTTCCCCTCCCCTCCCCTCCTCCGTCCTCACTCCAATCGGAGTTCTCTGTTCAAAAAGCCAAAAAGCGCTTTCTCTCTCTCTCTCATCAAGTCGCCAATTGACGTTTTTGATTCGGAAAGCGAATGTTTGAGGTGGAAAGGGTGCAGCCTCTTCTTCCCTTGTTTTCGGGGTGTGTGGAGAATATGGCTTGAGGGGGAGAGGGTGGAGGGACGTACACCTGTCCATCATCACCCACATCCGCCGTGAACTGACAATAAGTTGATGAGTTTGAGAAGGTGCATTCCCCGGGGAACCTTCTCCTCCCCTCCTTCATATTTCTCTTCGCTTGAACCAGTTATTGGACCGTTTTGTCCTCCGTAGGAAAAGCGGATGCTGTGCATTCATTCTCGGCGGATGACTGACTGAGTTCGTCAATGACACTTCCGAAGATAAATGTTTCGTTTCAAACTCGCTGCTTGGGACGGAGCTTAGGTGTTCAGATCATAAATTACAGGTTACTTAGTTAGTTATTGTGTTGATGATGACACCTGAGGTTATGAGCAGCGAACTAACTATAAAAAGAAAAAAGTAAGAAAGTCTTTCAGGTGAAACCTGATCCTCCTATTCATTCATCATCAGAGATCAATTCCGTGATTTTAGGTTATGGCAAGATAGAACCAGAGACCATACAGGTGGGTCACATGCCCAGGGGGGGTCTGAGCCACCACCACGCCCCAACCGAATTTTTGCAAGGGAGCTGACTACGAACCTCGCACCACGGGCGCGAAAATTTATCAGTAAAAATGCAATAAAAAACGAAATTTTCGTCCCAGCATGTCAGGTGGAATGCGCACAGGGTGGACTGAGCCCCCCTCCCCCCTTGGACACCTGTGATGGTGGGTGGTGGTGGTTAAAAGTGGTGCCTGAGGGAATTCAAACAGGCTCGACTCTTCACTGTGGTCTGGGGCTTCTTCGGCGTACCGTTCACCGTGATCATCCTCACCAACCTGGGCCTATATATGCGCCGCTTTGAACGGCACATTCGCCGAAACTATTGCCAACGGCGACAGAAAGAGCACATTGTCCTCGCGATTCGGAGATTCTTTCGGTGTGTGAAATGGGCCAATCATTTCGGACAATTTGGATAAATTTGTTGCTGAAGAGCCCAAAATGAACATTGCCGCTGGGGAGGCGGGGGGTATGCAGTGGCCAACGGAGAGAAAGACGAGGACGACGACTACGACAATGAAGACACAGTGTCCATCAACCCGTGGTTCTTCGGTGACGAGGAGATCGAGGACACCGAAGCTGCCAAACAGATTTCGCCCTCCACAATGGCCGTCGTCGTGTTCGCATATTTGGTTAGGATAATTCAAATTTCTGCGAAATATCCCATATGCCCATCATCAGACAATCGGTGCACTTGTACTGCCTCTTCTCAAGGGCAGCTTCAACTTTATCAACGGTCTTTTCTACTCCTATTTGTGCTTCACGGCCATCGAATACGGGCATTTGATCCCGGAAAAGTTTGGCATTCTGTTTTGGAATGACATTTAACAAAATGCTTCTGCGATTCAGTAACTCATTTATCCCCATCGTACTGATCTACATGTGTGTCGGGCTAGCATTGTCCACGATTGCACTTGGTAAGACTGTTCTATTAATACGCAAAATACACATCAATTCGGCTTCAGACATTGGATCAAATTATGTGAAAAAACTGTACTATCTTGGCAAGCGCGCAACAAATATCGCACATGCCACCTTCTTCTATGGCGGAAAACAGTATGCCAAAGAAAAAAATTTTTTTGTGGATATTTTATTTTGAAGTGTGTCGGTGCGTGAACTGTTGACAGCTGTTGGTTAGTCCCTTGAATGGAGGATGGAGAGATCCATTCTAAAAACCCTTCTCCCTTTTATATTAGGACAAGCAATCGGGATCAGTGCAGACACGTTGGGCAAAGTGGACCTGGATCGGATGGTGGTCGACGCAATTGCGGTCAAACAAGGTCAGATGGACCGTGTGCCGCAAAACTACGTGTTTCTGGTCTGAGTTTGGCTGCTGGCCTTTGAGATTGTCGGCAAAATTGTGCTGTGTCCTTTCGCAGGAAGGCATTTGGCCCCCGGAGTTGGTCCCTCTCTTCCAGAGGGAAGGCCGTTTTCCGGAGTGGGCGGACGCGGATGAGCTGCGTCAGTCCATCCGTACGGTGGCAAGCAGTCAGATGGGCACGTTCCCGCTGCTCGGTGGCGAGTCTCTTCCCGCACTGTCCCTGTCCACTTTTGCGGATGGGAGACTGCACCGCTCACTGCACTCGACAAGCTCCGCAAGCGGATCGTCACTCCAACAGCAGCAGAAGAAAAGGCAATCATCAAAGGACCGGAACAACAACAACAACAACGCTAACGGATTCTGATCACCCGCTGATCACAACATCGATCAGGCCGAAGAAAAATGATCAGATCACAGCACAGATTCTTGACAG
>JAEHOM010000377.1:0-12486 GCA_016433075.1 Hoplolaimus columbus | reverse complement strand
GGGTCGGGGGGATAAGAAGAAGCGAGGGGGCGAGCAGGGGGAGGGAGGGAGTGGTGTGAGAAGTGAGGGGGAGGGGGGGGGAAAGAGGGGGTGGCAGGGCGAGGGAAGTAGATGGCAGTGGAACAACAGCAGCTTGCTGGATGGAATGGATGTGATTGCGGAAAGAAGGAAGAACCATCGCCTGTTGTCGCGGAATTCAGTCAGTCGCCAGAGGAGGAAATTGTCCCAAAGGCACGCGGACGGAACGGAACAAATTGTGGCCAAATCGACGCCGGAAAGAACAAGTTGGTCATGCAAAAGAACATCATTCCGGCAATCGACAACAACATCATTGCGCCACTTTCTGTGTTCATGTTCGTGTGAATAATGAGTGAGCACAATTGCGCGAATGGATGGATATGAGTTGATGAGTAGTGTATAAGAAGCACACGTGGGTTGCGCCTTGCGCGGCCATAATGGCAAGAGTCGCGCAACACGGCGAAAATTTATCAGTAAAAATGCAATAAAAACGAAATTTTCATCCTAACATGTAGGTGCGCGCACGGGGGTGGGGAAAGTGAAAAAATCCGGAGGGTCGCGCAAAAATTTTCAACAGGTGGCTCTGCCCACGTGTGATAAGAAGTACAACACATAAGGACATAAGAGACCGAACTTGTTCCATCAGATGCTCTATCATCATTCGTTCCGTTGCTGGCCCAGCTGATAAGCGGCATGTTGCTGGCGTTGGGCAAAAAAGTTGTCCATGAAGGACAGGTCCAGTTGCTGATGAGCAAGCAAAATGTATCGACAAAGTGGAGCAGTACTTATCAGTGGAGGGTGTTCACCTGAAGTGGCTGTTCTGTGACCATCCGATGGCCCACCGCTGCCGCCGATTGTCCAGGCGCCAGTCCAAGCAAACTCTCCACGTTGGCAGTCTCCGGCTGACCTTGGCTGAGCATCGACACAATCTCGTCACTGCTGAACCGAAAAGCCAACAGATCCTTTAAAAGACCACAACTTCTCGAACATGTCCATGGAGTTGCCCTGCTGGAACTCGCCCGGAGACCACTGGTTAGACATAGGCGACGGCGAGTCGCTGCCCATTGCCGAGTTCAGCTTACTGAAGGGAAAAATAAACGAAGTCCAAACATGCAACCAGACAGTCAGACATCCCCATCAGCAGACCATGCCGCCGTCTTGGCCACCATCACAATTTCGGAGCCGATGTATCCAGTCGGCGACTCATTGGCCTTATAGCGCTCTTCTGTTTCGAAGTAGCCAAGCATCTCCTCCTTGTCAATGTCCGGGTAGAGGTATCTGTGGTCGAGGATCAAAAATAAATAAGTGAGAGTGGGGCGAGAGGGGGAGGACCTGATCTCCTTCAGCTGGGGACAGTTGCGGATGCGCGATGCCAGCGAAAGTTGATCAAGGTCTTTGATGGTGAACGGGGAAAGATGGAAGGGCACTGAAGGAGCAAAAAATATTGCACGGACGGACTCTTCTCTCGTACACACCTTTCATGCCTTCCTCCTCACAAACGAAGCCGATGGAAACGGCACCCGTCTGAGTGTCGGAGAAGCGGAGCAGAAAGGTCGGATTGGGGCACATCAACATGCGCTAAACGGGGAAGTGAACTGCGGGAAGGGCAACGGCGCAAGGAAGGCAATAACCGAGGAAGCATCCTGCTTGCTGATGAAGCCAACCAGCCATCCTGTGAAATGGGGTGGAAGACGGCGAGTGAGTTGGGTGGAGGGAGACAACCTTCGTCCCAAAACTTGAGCAGTTTCTGCTTGATCAGTTGCATGATCAGGAAGAACCACTCCCAGAAGGAGAAGTTCACGTCGTCCCGCAAATTTTGCTTAAAGAACAGAACTCTTATCAGTGGCAGGAGGGGAGGGAGGGTGGACAACCTTGGCGAACCGTTGGAAGGTGATCGGCTTGTTGTCCACCTGCGTGTGCACGATGCCCAACTTGTCTCCAAGGTAAGCCAAGTCGCTGTCACTCAGATGTCCTTAAAGCAAAGATGGTCAGACATCGGTCAGATTAAAAAGACGCGCGCCGAAAGAGCATAATCACAGATAGTCATAGTCACTCTCATCGAATAAGAGAAAACACCACCTCCCGCCTTCAGCCTATAAAAGAATACACAGCCGATAAGAAGAAAAATATGCAAAAATCCAACTTCCTTTCTTTAGTATATCGTTTAAATAATTGTGCATTCATCAGGCAAATTTGATTTTTTTTTTCGAAAATGAATTCCAATCTCAAAAGTTTAAATCGGTGCAACCCTTGCTATGTGCAAAATGCGAAAAAAGTGGATTGGTACTTACGAAATGCCTAAACTTATTATGCCACTGAGAGTGTAAGGAGAAGGAGTCAAAACTGACGATGTGCTCCCGTGAACAGTGAGAATTTGTGGCGAAGCACTCGACTGAAAGAGCAAACAAAGTGAGCCAGCGGAATCGAAACGCTGATGACCTCAGATCAGGCCAGGACACCACGGTGATATCATCGGACGCACTTGTCCGGTTCTTTGTTGAATGTGTGAAGAAGTTTTATCGAAAAAATGCCAAAAATAACTTACAACTGAAGAGAAGGCTCGCTGTAAAGTTAACACCATGATTAGGGCATTTTAACGAACCCTAAGAATTCTGGCAAAGATATCATTTACAAAAAAGTTTGTCGGATTTTTGGTATATTATATCAGGAAAAGGTGAACAGGCCCTCCTCTTAATACCATTTTAGTTGAAAATTATAAATTGCTATTTTAGAAATGATAGACATAAATCTCATTTCCTTCCATTACAACACTCCACAAAAAAAATGGGCAATGGTGGCATTGGATTAATCCCATCTTTTTGGAACAGGTTACTTACCTGCCATAGTATGACCGCTTGAGCGTCGCAATCCTGGGAGCCGTGCACCGTCACCTAATGGAAGTAATCGGAGGCTGGAAGAAGGACCAGCCACCACAACAGCCGACAACAACCAACCATGATCGGGAGCGAAAGAGTCCATACGTCAAACTTGCCCAGGTTGCCAAGCTAAAAAAGGAAAGAAAAAGGGGGAAAAGATCGGAAGAAGAGAGAGAAGCGAACCTGGAAGGGGGTGATGTGAAAGAGCAGCGCGTACTTCTGGTCCGTAGCCGTTTGGACCACCGTTTGGCTGGCCTGCAGTGAGCCCTTTGCAGGTGGCTTCCGATGTGCAATTCGGGACAGCTTCTCAAATGGCATTTTTTTCTACATTTGCACATATCTTTTCCTTTCCTACATAATTTCTCAATATTTTTGATTAATAATCCAACAACCGCAATCCATTATTCAGCACTCACATTCTCACATTATTCCATTACGTACGTATGATTGTGTTTTTCCTTTGATGTTTTTCCGTCAATTTCATTACCCAAATTTTATTTCCGGGGAATGTGTGTTCAAGTAGTGAAAAAAATATTCAGAAGGTATTATGCACGCTTGGGATGTGTGACTCATTTCCCTGGGAACTTCCGCTTTTCCTTCCTTTAAGGAACTTCTCTCTACTCTGGAATTTGTTGTGCGAGATCATCCATGAGTTAAGAAAAAATTTTTGTTTGCTTGAAGTGAATTGAGAAGCGTAAGTTTATTTCTATTTTTCCCAAGTGCTTTTTTTGGATATGTCCAACTCATGTCACACAATCAATGAATTCCAGAGTCTACTCTTTAAATATGTTTAATGCAAACTTAGGTAATACAAATCAAAGCTTTTGGTATTTGCTTACGTTCAGATTTGTTATAAATTGTGCACAATACGGTACCGAGTTGTTAAACTTTGCCGCCATGTGACCGCGTTCATCCAACGTCAGCTTCTCAAAGTCGTTGGAGATAGAGCCCACTGTCTTGATGTCCTTTTCGCTGAGTTGGCCAGTGGAGAGCATCTTGGCCTCCTCTTCCGCGATTATCTTCACCGTCACATTGGTGTTGACCTGAAATCCAACCAACACATATCGGTCATAAGATGTCAGTTTCGACCCATAAAATTCTTTTCTTTTTCTCCATTTATTTTCGTTTTTTGAGCGAGCGAACATGTTCTTATGAAATATTTGATAGGAGCTATTTTTGGTTGCGTTTACCAGCTGCTGCTTGATACCGAGCCGATCGCCGATCAACAGTCGGACCTCGGCTACAAATTTGTGCTGAGTCTTTAGAACGGGATCGGGCTGCACAGCCACCACAAAAGATTGTGTGACGAGCATGCACTGCGCGAGAAGAGTTGAAGCACCTGTTCATGGTGGGTGACTATTCGGACTAACCAGCAATTTTGTCAGAGTCTCAAGGATTGAGGTCAAGTTGGTGATGTGCGACTGGGCAATTGAGTCGGACAGGCGCGGAGACCTTCTGAGGAGGTCAAGCTGCCAACAGGCGCATGCCCTCAGAGTCCAGTTGTTCTCTGCCAATACCGAATGGATTCTCTTCTTCTTTGATTTTGTCCCTCCTCCTCCTCCTCTATCCCTACCCCCCTCCCCCTCCCTCGCTGTGCCTCTGTTTTTCTCTCCTTTATTTACCTGCAAGAACTTCAAACTCGGCCTGGATCTCGTCAAGCTGCTGGTCGCGTTGCTCAAACTGTACGCCGATCTGCGCCAACTTCTGGCTGTTCTTCCAGTCCAGCAGGCGTTCCGAGATCAGTTGGGTCTGCATCAGTGCAATCAGGTGCACGCCGTCGTTGAGGCGTTGGACCTCAAGGCGTCCGTCCGTTCATTTTTCTTTTGGGACATCTCTCTGCCTTACCAGGCTGACACGACGTTCGGTCAGCTGTTCGTACAGTTGGCTGGCTCTGCGCTGCATCTCAAGCCTGTGTAATGGGTCCAATCATTCCTCAAAAAATTCATGGTGGCCAGCAGCAGTGGGCCTTACATGTGTTGGCGTGCTTGTGCCAACTGGTCATGTCGCTGTTCTGTCTCCAACTGGCCACAAGCAGCTTGGAAGCGCTGCAGCTCGGAAAGGTCGTTGACGAACCGACCCTTTGAGCAGAGGAGGAGGGAGGCGCATAAGCATACATAGGTAATGTGTTTTCCTAACTTCCTTCCTTCCTGACTGACTGTGTTCCCCTTCTTTACCTGCATGTCCTTGTTCTCCTCCCACAACACCTGGCACTCTTTGGTCAGTGTGCCCAGCTGCTGCTCCGAATGTGCCAGAGCAGAGATGGCAGAGGAGGACGGGGATGGACCGGGACCGCCTCCGCCAATCGCCGGCGCGACGGGGGACACCGAATTCATCGGATGGTGCATTTGCTGGGGGCGGAATGGGTTGGGGAGAGATGTTTTGCCAATGGAAGAAACACGGATTGTGAGCACTGACTGCTGTTGCTGCAGCTGATGAAGTTAGCTCGCAGAAAATGCTCGACGAATATGAACAGCGGAAGGGGGAGGGGGAGATATCGCCGAGGGGGAGGCGAGTGAGTGAATGGAAAGGAGCCAGCTCAGTCAGTCAGCTAGCTGCTGGCCTATGCACACAGACCTAACCAACCAACCAACATCGCGACATCCGCTGTCTCCTCCGCAAGAGTGTGGCCGGGTCCGAGAGGGGAAGAAAGAGAGAAGGGAAAAGCCTGAGCCTGTTGACTCTGTCTTGTCTGTCTCTCTGCTCGCACTCTCTCGTCCTCCTCTCCCTCACCTTCTCCCGTGCTAATTACTTTTTCTTCCTTTGGTCAGCCAATGCACCCATTCGCATTCCATTTTTGTTGTGCCGCCGTCGGGTAAAGCCCTCTCTCTCTCTCACTCGTCGGATTACTTACTGCTTTTGCTCCTCCTGGCGGCTGCTTATGATGTTGACAATTGGCGGCTGCCGTGAGATAATATAGCGGATGCCGTATCTGCGTGCGACATTGCCACCACTCATTATTATTGTTGTTATTATTATTATTGCCAGCGACAACATTGTTCCCGCGGAAAGAATGTTGCCTGAAGCTAGCTGGAGCCTGGAGCAGCAGCATATGCATTGCACGGGAATATCGGTAATGTAATGACTGTGCCTTGCTCGCACAAATTATTAATTTGCACATTCACTACTCACTCGCTCATTTTCATTCATTCACACACTTCACCATTAACTGATGTGATGCCAGTGATATATAACGCGGTGATGTATAATAATGTGTTTAGTGTACTGCTGCTGCTGTACTGTGGCTGTGGTGGATGCATTTGTGCAAAAGCTTTTTTGGCATTACAATCACACCAGCGCTGGGATAAAATGTCCAAATAGGAATTGAATGGAAAGAAACCCACCCATTCCCATTATATATAGGAGAAGGACTAGTTGGTGCGACCAAATCCAGCTTTTAGACTTTTAGACAAGCATTTTGTCACATACATTGACATTTCATCGGGCAGGGGAAAGGAAAGGGGGGGGGAAATTACCATAGTATTTTAAAGACATTTGCCATTTTAGTGGTATTTTTTTCTTCTTTGTACTTTATACATAAACACCGGGATTGTTTCTTTGTGAATTCGTGAATTTGTTGAATTTGTGAATTTGTGTTTGGGGTGCAACGTGCAATAAAAAATCGGGAGCAAAAAAAAAGCAGAAATACAATTTTACAATTTTTTCAATGGGTCGGCCGTATCTGAGGGCTGTCATTACTGGTATCAGCGTTCTGCCATCGGCTTGTTTTGCTTTTAATCAGGCATATTTTTCACCTGTTTTTTTCTACAAAATTCCAAAAGCAAGGCAAGTGTTTTAAAGGTGGGCAAATGAATGGAAATAATCAGACCCACCCAAAAATTTCGAAAATTTATATGTATGTCTGTCATATGTCATATCTTATATATCTTTTGCATATTCTTCTCACATCACTCCTCGACCAGCAGGCTCTAATAGCCCGACTATGGATGGACCTGATGCTGGAAAGATGTTCGAGAAGACAGTGTTTCGGGGGGATACCTACCTCCTCCTCCTCCCCCTCCTTTGTTGCACATCCATTTTTCAACTGATGAATGTTGGCGACTGAAGCAGAAGCAGCCGGAGGGAATGTTGTGGTGACTGTGATCATCGCCAGCCACACGCAGTCAGTTGGCGATTAATAATTTTTTGGGGAGCCGAATGAAGAAGGGAATGAATGGGCCAACCGACGAACACAGTGGCGGCGTAGGGACGGACAACAACGCCACGCGTCCATCCATCCGACAACGTCCCATCGCTGTCGCACCCTTTCGTTCGTCAGTTGGTGGTGGGGAAGTGAAGGAAAAAACAAAAAATGGCAATCCCAAAAAAGTGTCGTCCGCATTTTAAATCTAAGAAAGTAGCTGAAAATCCGTATCCGGAGATTTCGACGACGCTAAACATGAAAATGTGGCTCATTTTATTTATTTTTTTCTTTTGCTCTAGGACATTGCTTTGGCATTGCAGTCCTGTGGAGAATAGCATGCATGCGCTCGTTCGTCTTGTTGCGAGCGCACGAAGAAGATTCTATTCCTTAAAAAACCCATTTACCATATTCGTGGTCAAGCCTATTTCCTGTTGTGCGGAAGAAAATTGGATGTATTTAGAGTGTAAAACTGTGGCAATTTTGATTCTTATTGAAATATGGAAAATGTCAAACACTTTCGATTTTCATGCCATAGAGCAAAAAAAAAACAAAAAACAAAAATAGACCCCATTTTCGTGCTTAACATCATCCAAAATGTCCCGGATACGAATTTTCAGCTACTTTTTTCGTGGATAATAAAATTAAAGACGTTCAGAATGAGGCAATTTTATCAAAAAAAAAAATCCCGGAGCAGCCTTACATTTGTTCGATTCTAATAAGGTGAAGACGACAAACCAATAAAAATTCATTTTAAGAACACCCCGCCCATATAATCGGGCTGAAATTCCAGGATTTCAGGTTCAGGAGTCGCTCATTTTCTTTCATTCTCTAAAAGGTGTTGCGGCTCTCTCATCTGCTGATACAAACGGAGGAATGTGCTCCTCAATTGGAGAGAACACTTGCATGGACTGCACTTCATCTAAGGCAGATGGCGAAGGAGAAGGACAAGAAGAACTCGGAGGAAGAGCGACAGCAGCAGGAGGAAGAGGAGGAGGAGTTGTCGCCAGAGGAGAGTGCACTCTGGGCTCGGATCCGGGCACTGGTCCAGGTAAGGGTGGGCGCATTCTGTCCGATTTGTAGATTCTTCTGACCATCTCTGACTGATTTGTCCTTTTGCAAGTTCGGAGTGTCTGACAATGTGCGTCTGTTTGGTTGGCTTGAAGAGATGGGTCGTCTGGTGATGAAGCAGCGGTTGTCTTCTGCTGCTGCGATCCGTACAATTGGTGAGTACAAAGTGTGTTCGAGCGAGAACACTCCGTTGCTGATGAGCTCGTTCACTCGCCAGCTGACCGTCTTGAATGGGTGGTGCTCCGTCTCGGCCTCCACTCTCTGCCTGCTATTTGTTCGCCGGTGAGTTGTTTGGCGTTGTGTTCAATTTTTGTTTTTTTAGCACATTCCACGACCGCAGCCGTCTTTGGATTTTTCGTCGCCCCTTTTCCACGCAAAGGTCGAAGCCAGTGCCCGCGTCGATCTCGCCGGTTGTCTGTCGGAGTGTCCGATGATCACTCATTTCCTTTTAAGGTGGCTGGACTGACACTCCTCCGATCACTTACCAATGCCACACGCAGCCGGCAGTGCTGAATCTGGCCATCAGAGTGAATGGAAAGGTGACGGCACGGTGTTAATTTACTAATAATGAAGCTTCTGACGACGTCGGCTGCTGATTATGATCATGCTTCGTCTTAAGAGGCCCCTTCGTTGTCAGTGCACGCGTTTGGAGCTGTTCAGCGGAGTATATTACACGGAAGCTGGACATCCGGATCGAACTCTGGTCTGCTGATCCCGTTAGGAAGAGGGGACCTTCTGCTGAATCCCCTTCTCTCCCCACAGCACTTTCCTGACGCCGCTGCAGTGTTCGCCCACTGCAATCGTCCCTCACAGCCAGGTGACTTTGGCTCTTCATTCTTTCAATGCATTCAAGCCAGCCTGCTCATCCAGGCTCCTTGCTCTGCTCCATTCTGGTCATCGCGGGCATTGCGTACGAAGAGTTAGTGGGCGGAGAACGGGTCCGCAAATTTGCGCTGGGCGGTCCCGGACGGGGATTGTTCGTGCGGACAGAGTAAGCAGCATTAGGGGAGGAACGCGCGGGTACAGTCAGCAACACCTGTCATTCCAAGATCCGATCTTCCGCATGGGTCAGGACTTGGGGCCAGCAGCATCTTGTCGGGTGCTGTGTTGGCCGCTCTATGGTGCCTTTGCGGCAAGTCCTTCGAGCATCGGGAGCTGGTCCACGCTGTCCTTCTGGTTGAGCAGCTGCACACCACCGGCGGGGGTTGGCAAGACCAAGTTTGTTTGTCTGTTTCGTGTGCGACATTTGCACCTCTCACTCAGCCCCGACTTTTATTCCCCCGGAATTTGTGCCTAAAACGACGTTTGCGTCCCCACTTTCAAGTGTAATTAGTTGTGTTGCAAATGTCTGTGCTATTTCGTCAGCTCAGCTTCAGCAGTGCTTTTTCAATGTCCAGATCGGTGGTTGCGTGCCTGGTGGCTTTAAGCTGGGCACTGTGTCGCCAGTTGGCCGTCGGGAGTGCCTTTGGCGGTCCGTGCCCGTTAATGACCGTCTTTGCAGTGAACTTCCCAAGCGCTTAGCACTGCTCTACACGGGTCAAACCAGGCTGGCCAAACACCTTTTGCAAGAAGTGCTCCTCAGCTGGGCGTGTCGAGATGAGCGGATTACACGCGCGGTGGAACGCCTTTCGGACGGGGCGCGGCGGGCGGAGCAGATGTTGTTGGAAGGTGAAGCTCACAGTCATCAGTCCATTCCGAATGGCATCTTCCATTCCTTCTTTTGCCTAACAGGCCTTTTCCCTTCGTCCGTTTGCCGCGAGTACAATGAGCTGAAGAAAACGTTCACCGTCAATACGGAACCGCGGAGGGTAACAGAGCTTGTCAGACAGTTAACCAGCGAAGGTCTTGTGGATGCGGCTTGGATGGCGGGTGCTGGGGGTCGGTCGTCCGAGAATGAATTTATTCCGAATATCAATTATTCTTCGTGCATTCAGGTGGCGGCTTTCTTTACGTGTGGTTGGCGCCAGGACACATTGTGGACGAGTTGGAGCAGTTTCTGGCAAAGGACAACAGATGGGCCGACATGAGCGTGTGGCGAGCGGAGATGGAAGTGGAGGAACCGATGCTGATGCAGTGAACGTTGTCTCCGGGAGGTCATTGATAGTGATCGAACCAATAAAGCCTTCTTCTCCCATTCACTCCACATTCTCCACCCAATTCACTTATTGTCACATCAGTCGGCTAGAAAAGCACCCTTAAACATCGTCTTATCATCATCAGTCATAGCTAAATGAACCAGTATAGGTACACACACACGTTGGCAGCCACCCACCGAAAATATTTTTGCGCAACCCCCAGAATTTTTCGCTGCGCGACCCTATTCTACATGCTGGGACGAAAATTTCGGCTTTTATTGCATTTTCACCGCAAAATTCTCGCCTTGCGACATTTTGGCTCGCGGCATATTGGCCGCGCCATTTTGGCCGGCGGCATTATGGGGTATACAGACAAACATTGGAAATTCTGCTATAGTTTAATCCGGATCTCATCTCGATGGGTATGGGCCAAGTTGAAAATCCAAGTTGAAAATGTATGTGTCCACAAGGAGCTTAATAAACTTAATACTTGCACGACCTCCAAATGAGGCAATCAGAGCCTTCATTGAATTGAAGTAAAAAAAAAAAGCCTTAAATTTTATTACCATTAAGGAGGTGAGCCTATGAATCACACGAAGCAAAAAAAGGACGCGTTTCTTATTAGATAGAATCGTGTACGTGGACGCTACTCAAGACCCAGCAAAACCCGCGGAGAATAAAAAAAGCGCATACGTGTAAAAAACACACGTAAAAACACGTACGCGTCACAAGTTAAACCCCTCCCCCGGAAACCGAAAAACCACCGAATTTCACTGGTTGGATGGATTAGACGCATTTTTTCTGGAGGGATCCAGATTCCCTACCATTGCCCAAAATTTGCATTTTTTGAAAATTTTAAACTTTTTCAAACTTTTTTTTGACCTTGACGTGAAAAAAACGAGAGAAAACGCAAGATACCATTACACGTATGTTTCAGTTGAGTAAAAATGGTGCAAAAAACGTGGAACCCATGGAATTAAAAGTCACACCAATACTATCTTTTTGTTTCCATCGATTCGCCCTACACTTATCTTACATTAATAATGAGTCACTAACTGCTCTATATTTTTGCCAGAGTAACCCACCACTTTCGTATTGACGGATAAAAAGTTATGGTCAAAAAACATGAAAAATGGCCATTTTTGGCTTATTTCCGGTTTTAAAAATACTTGCTATCGTTGTAAAATCGAGGTTAATCGTTCAAAAGTTTCTAAATTTTATCTATTTCATTTGATATATATAACATCTTGTTTCTGACACAATTTGCAATTTTCTGGCAGACAAGATACAAGACTAAAATTAACAAAAAATAGATGGTTTGGACAGCCTCTCTTTAGAGGAACAGCATGGTTGAATCTCATATGAAAGCGCGTTTTATGCGAAAAATTTTGACACCAAAATCGTATGATATTGTTTTGAAAAATAGAAAATTCTCCCGACCCATACTGATTTTTGGTTAAAACATGTGTGATTTTGTGGTATACTGAGGACAAGTCTAGCCATAAACAGCCCATACTGGATGAATAATAGCTCATCTGAAAGTCTGTCTTAAGCGGAACATTTTGATATTAAAATTATGTGACACTAAAAATTTCCTGTTAACGACTGAATTTTTGGTCGAAAAATTTTGTCATTTTGTGTTATAAATACTGAGGACCTCGAATTAGAGGGAAACTTTCCGCTTCAAAGTTTACCTAAGGGAAGGAAAATTTCGCCGGTTTGGCGGATCAGTAGTTCCGTTTTGTCTGTCTATTCAAATAAATTAGCCGTCCAGTGGATAACTACGCCGCCAGTCGTCTAGAACTAAGTACCAACCAACCACCTTTTTGTCCGTTCAATAAAAGTGCGACCTGACAATTGAAATTCAAATTGCTCAGGCATTACTGAAAATGTAGTTATTGAACATTTTGAGGTTGAGATGCAACTAACGCTTTAGTCAGTTTCGAACATCAACCATTCTTTGCCTGCTTCTCGTTTTTGATATCAGCCTCGCGGGTTCAGCCTTCTTCAAGTACTTCACTTTCAAGTAGTTCTTCATACAATGTCAATGCTTAGTACCTTAAATAATTCTTTATTCATAGAAAAAACCAACAAAAGGGGGTGGCCCACTTACTCTGTCAGTTTTAATACTGAATTTTATATTGAGGTGTCTTCACATGGCATATTGGAATTGTGATGCTCTTTGTTTGATGATCCATTTTTTAACCTTATTTTTGAATATATTTATTGTGGTCGAGTCAAGTATATCCTTATCCAGATTGTTCCACATTTTAGAAGTTCTATTAATAAATGAATGATCAGATCGTGC
>JAEHOM010000376.1:0-12488 GCA_016433075.1 Hoplolaimus columbus | reverse complement strand
TTTTTGAGCCTAAGATGCTAATAAATTGGAACAACCCTATCTCTAAAAAATAAGGAAAGCGCTTTATGTGTTATTATGCTGTATTGAAAGTATAGAACTTTGAACATACAGTTAGAATTAGTAAAATTGTGAAGCTTCAACCCAAATTTGAGACTTTGCGTTAGTATTTGCTAATAAATATAAAAAATATCTTTTCAAAGTCGATTCGTCCTGCTGATGTTAATTTGTGTGCGAAATGTCATACCAAACTTTCTAATCTGCTGATACTATTACCACTGTAGACTGTAGTACACGTTCAAAACCTTATTTCTGCCTTCTTCTCCCCTCCAGTCAGAAGTCACTCACCTGCAGCACTTTCGTCCGCATTTTGGGCCCCAAAGTCGCTGCTGGCCCTTCCCTCGCTCGGCGACCGCATGCTTCTGCTGTGCCTTCGGTAGTAACTCGCTGCCCCGCTGGCTGTTGCGTCGGCCGCGTACTTTGCTTTGCGCGGCGACAAAAAGGCGCTCGCGGAGGACAGCGGACTCGCGGGCCGCGAAAAGCACTGCTCGTCGCCGTCCACCTGTTGCTGATCATCGCTAGGACGCTGCAGGATACGTTCAGCGACGAGCAGTCTCTCCAGAGCACCATCATCAATGCCACGACCAAACCATCGGCCACAGCTGAAATATTGCAAAAAAGCACTTTATTTATTCTTATGTGAGGGCTAAAAGTCAACATCACGCAAATATAACTGTTAATCTCTTTGGTTAAACTAGAATTTAAGAACCGATTTTCGATCTGACAAAATTTCGAAAATTGCAATTTGAAAAAGCAAATAAATGGTATACAGAAATAAATGAGAAGGCAAGCCGCGACGAGCACGCACCCATTTCCCATTGCGCACTCATCGAGCAATGACTATTTTTTTAGAACTCTAGAAATTTTTTTGACAAAAGAGCATTTTTCGTGAAGAAAACGCAGAAAAAGAGATCAAATTTGCATAGATGAGCCTTATTTAGGTAGGTATGCAAAAACAAGAAATTATGCGTACCGGAAATAGAATGTCTGTGCAGTGACACAGTTGCGTACCAAAACCTGAAAATGGCTAATTATCTTCGTCCTAATTTTATTTTCCCACATACATAATCCAGAAACCATTTTGAGAGTCTCAAATTGGCGCCGCTTTCGTCCTTGTCCGCATGGCCAATTCTGAGCGTAGACAGTGTGCCCAAATTTTTGAACTGAACAAAAAACAATTAAATTTACTTTATTTTTTAAAGTATTGAGCAAAAATGAAAACAAACATCAAAAGTGAACTGGATGCTGTTCGCGGGGAGAAAAATTGACGAAGTGCAGCCATGGGATCCTGAAAAAAAGTGTCAAAAACTTTGATAATTCTGTCAAAAATTCCACAACCTGTGAGCACGACATAGACAAG
This sequence comes from Hoplolaimus columbus, assembly GCA_016433075.1. Classification (NCBI taxonomy): domain Eukaryota; kingdom Metazoa; phylum Nematoda; class Chromadorea; order Rhabditida; family Hoplolaimidae; genus Hoplolaimus; species Hoplolaimus columbus. The sequence continues at coordinate 11,071 of JAEHOM010000376.1, read as the reverse complement.
GCCAGCAGGGAAACTGCCCAAACTTCCCACCAACAACACCTCATAGTGCATTTCTGAAAACTTTTTTATGTAAAATTTGATTAAATCAGCGAATGTGTTGCGTAAAATTAGCAGATTAGCGGAATTTTCAGGATTACTTTACAAAAATTAAGTTTACACTTCAAAGTCTTATGAGTACTATAATACCATATACCTGGTTATGGAAACTTGTAAATTTTTTTTCATTATTTGAGGATTAAGATTTATTTGTATTAATAATAAAAAAAAACTCCAACTTATTGTGAGGAATGTGTTGGTGAAGCAACTGAAGTCGACGGCATTGAGTGAGAGCAAATGGAAAAGGAATTGTTCCCGCTCTTCGTCGCATCGGAGAAAGGACTGTCGCTTGTACATTTTCCTTCAAAATATTTTCTTACATTTACCTGTTTTTTTCCAAAAATGCACATTCATTGCATTTTTTCGCATTAAGAAAAATCAGGCAGATGTTTACTATAAATATTCAACGAATAAAAAAAGGATTTTATAATAATTTATTTTACAAATTGTTGCTAGAAACTGACAATGTTTCGGCATAAACTTTGACATTGTTAAAATGATGTGCGATGAATGTGATTACCTATATTTAATGAACTCACTGGAGCAAATGAGTGTTGGACAGTAGCTGGAAATCGATAGGAAGACATTAAACAAAAAATAATCCCAAAGCTGACTGGTCACATGTGTTTTATTAGATGACCTGACAATCAATGATTAAAATGACCCGTCTTTGATCGGTTGTAAACACAAAGTTACTGATCGACCAATAACTGATCATCATAATGCAAAAATTATGCATAGAAACGAGCACATTTTTTTTTGGTAATTTTGATTGGTTTATGTTCGAAGGAGACAGGTGATAAATCAAAAATTCATCGGACAAGTCATCGGGACAAGTCATTTGAACTGCCATAAAAGCCATAATTACTGAAATAAATAAGACAAAACCTTTTTCAAATAATGGTACAGCAATTTGCGTTCCAGGGCCAACCGCACAAATGCTCTCGCAAAGCCGATGTCGGTTTTGATCTGATAAACCCGTAATGAAAGAATTAATGGCTTATCAGAACAGAACCTCGGTCATGCGCATGATGTTCCTTAAAGAATCAATTAATTTTCAAAAAACCCAATTTCCAAATTGACTTTAAGTCGTAGGACATTGTGTTGGGCAGTGCACTCATTGTGCGCATGTCCGCACCACTGCCCACTGTGCCCCGTGTCAGCCGTTCGTAAAGCCGTGAAGGACTGCTCGAACGGGACAACGACCGGTTCCGATGCCGCGGCGGCATCTGCGGGGCGGCACGGCCACAGACCGTCGGTTCACTGCTCAGATCACGCGTCCGCCTCCGCGTTGGCGTACTGCACTTTTCGGCACTGCCGGTAAGCCGCGAAAGCGAATCCTCAGACAGATGCGAGGCGAGATCTGTGAAGGGCACAAATTGGGCAATTGGGGCAGGTGGGAATGTGAGGAGAATGCGAAACAGCGAGAAAGCCCTTGAGAAGCACCTAATAAATAAAGCGAACAAAGTCATTCTTAGAAGGAAATGACAAGGAGAGTGATGGATAGACCAACCACAAAAATAGAAAAACTAGCTAATTAACAGAAAGACTGACTAACAAAACACACACAGACAATGAATCATTATAAAACCGAGTCCAGAAAGTCATTAATAACTCGAAAATTTTGCATATAAATCGATTAAAATGAACTAAATTTATTAGGTAAATTTTTATTTTGTAATAGCAATCTAACCAAGTCTATCTGAATGTATACCGGTGATCAAATTTGTCCACCCGCCTCCACCGCCGCCTCCTTGCGGCGGCGCATGGTTGCTCACGCTTCGCTGCATCCGTCGCTGTTCCCTGCTGCCCGTCCTCAGCTGCGGTTGCTGGTAGTTGTTCAATGCCTTCAGCGGGGAATCTTGCCGTTGACAGATGTACTTCTTGTAGCCTCCTCCGGCCTTCTCCTCCGCGGCATCGTCCTTCCCTCTCCCCATTCCATTCCGCTCAACACCACCCGTCTTCAGAGTCGTCGGAGTCAAAGCTCTCCCCCGTTGAGGTTTCCCTCCACCACCATCTTCCTCCCTGTCCAAAGATGGCCTTCTGTGCCTCACTTTTTCCGGCGACAGATGATGTACAGCTTGATGATGAGACGGTGCTGCTGGTGGTGGTCTGGGCGGAAGTGTTGCTGACCCTCCTCCACCGCCTCCTCCGGCCCCTCTTCCCGTGGATGATTTCATCCGATCGCAGATCACATTGGCCGCCCTCAGCAGCGAATTTGACCAGTCAAACTCCTTTTTGCTGCCAGAAACTGATGCGGAATCGGCCGCCGAATCGGAAGAACTGTCGGCGGCCATCCGGCGAATGGAGCTGATCAGATGGTCCACCATCAGTTTCGGCGACCCGTTGTTGCACTCCTCCACCCCATCGCCATTGTCGGCATCCGAAGAGTGCTCATTTTCTGATAACACAACACAAAAAAAGAATAGGACAAACCACAACGATACAATCAAAAAAGAGTTGTTGGAAACATGGAAAGGGCCAAAAACCAACGCTCGAATCAGAGCTCAAACTCAAAGCATTTTTAATGCGCGCGTTCTTGCAAAAAGCTATAGTTGCAAAAAGAACTTTTCATTCAGAGCTTACGTGCAATTTGTCTTCGAAAAACAATCCATAAAACAGTGGAACAAATTTCTTAAATGGACAAAACAAATATTTGGTAAATATTAGGGGAAGGGGCAAATTGGGCAAAATGATGAACGAGCATCGGACAGAAGTGTCTAAGCCCCTACCTGGATCCTTCGCATTGGTAATGACTCCGTTTTGCATTGATGCTCTTCGACTGGCTGCTGTTGTTGCCGCAGCTCGGTTGATCTTCTTCTCCCATTCATGGAATGCAATTATGTAGTTCCATAAGGCGGATTTGCCCTGAATTTATTTTACCCGTAAAATCTTTTTAATACAAATTAGGGGGGCACCTGCTTCTTCTTCAGACCGTGCGACCAAATGCGCTCCAGCAGGTCACAAAATGAAGCCACCAGTGTGTTCTATTATTGGATTATAAAGATGCAACCAACGCGAATGTTCCAGATAATTCAATTTTTATTCAATGTTTTGATTTTTTTGAGACCTTCAATTTTATTGTACGTCATCCATTTCACATGGAAGCAAGATGCACTAAAACGGCCAAATAGGTCATTTCCCCGGTCAATACTTTTTCACATATCACATTTTTGCATTTAAAATCAATTCCCATTTATAAAATTAAAAATGAACGCATACACACCTCTTCCACGCCTGAAATTCCAATGTGGATCTGTCCGTGCCCAAGATACACTGCTTCGTTGCCCATTTTTGCCACAAGAATTCGTTTTGTTTTTGCTAAAAAACATTTATTAAATTAGAGTTCAAAATTCACACTAATTGTACTTTTCCCCTCTAATAATATTACACAAAGTAATTTTAAATTAATAATTATTTTTTATGTAAGTTCCTTCCTTTTTCAAGTAAAAACTTTAATGCAAAAAAATCCGAGTTGTGTGACCTACCTTTAGTCTCCTTCAACAGCTGTTCGACAAAACGCCAATTTTGATGGGCCATGTTCATTGGTGCAACACCCTTGGCCGATTCGTGGTCCTGTTTATCTTCGACACTCTCGCCAATTTTATCATTGAGCTGATTCTAAATATAAATAAAACATGCACATTTTGGAAATAATAAATGTTACGGTAAGAACGGTTAAAACAAAAAAAAAAAGAATGGATAACATATTTAGACATATTAGACCATGCTCTTCCTCCTTATCAGGATTTTTCAAAATCAAAGTGTTCAGTTTAGAAATCTAACCCAAAAGTAAAAAAAGAAAACAGTCATAAATTGAATGGCGATTTTTAGGTCGTGGAGATTTTCCAAATTGGAAATATTGATTTTTAGGAATTTTACAAATTCTGAGTTTTATGTAATTCGCTACCTCGTCATTGCATTGCTTCCAATTTGAAAGTTGTAGGTGCGCAGCATTCGGGTTGTTTTTTCTCATCAGATTGTGCATCCTTTGGACCACTGTTGTGGCAGGCGCATCGAGTGCCAACTGCTTCGGAATTGGAAATATTCCGTCATATTTGGGAGGTGGCTGCCTCATGCCAGAGCAATTGCACGTTGGCTGCACAAATTGTGCAGTGGCAATCGATGGCGCCATTTCGAAGTTCAAATCTGAAAGTCGTAAATTTGAATTTTTTTGCTAACTGTATTTTAAAGCCTAATAGGAAAATTTGAATTGGAGAGGAAAATTACTATGACAGTTTGAGTTTTTATTTTTATTTTGCAATTAATTTCTCATATTTTGAATTTTTGATTAATTTTTCGCCGATTTTCTCACCGGGTACCAGCACAGCTTTGTTGTTTGGCGATGTTGCAGATAGAGAAGCTATTTTCTGATCGAACAGTCGAACATTGTCGAAACCGGAGGCGAATGATTGTTTGGCAGAAGGCGGAGTCCTTGCCACGCCGGCGGCGGTGGTATCGGCGACAATCTTCGCGTCGATGAACGAAGTGAACATCTGAGTTTCGAGGAAGGCGGACAGGAAGGCCAGCACGGACTCCGGCTGGTCCACCAGAAAGGAGATCTTGTCAAAGTTCGCGGTCGACTCGCGCAACATCCGCGCGCCATTGCGTCGCCGGCGTCCATTTGGCATCAGCTTTGCGCTTTGAATCTGAAAAAAACGCATTCATTCAGCAGGAAAATTCATCGCTTACCAATTGCGAATTTTGGCACCCTAAAAACTAAAACATCCTAGATTTCCCCATTTTATGTCTTTTGATTTTTTTATTCCTTTTAATTAATTAATCCAAAAATTTAAAACCCCGATCAGTGAACCATTATTTTGTGATGTTTTCCATAATGGTGACGAAATGATACAGGTTACAGAATGTCTTGTTACGAATTAGGATGCGCCAAATTTGATGAAAAGAAATGAAAGTTTTAGTTCAAAAGGCAAAAGAACAAATAAGGCCTAAAGATACATTTTTTTAATTGAAAATAATTAGTCTAATTTCAAAATGCATTTGTTTTTTCTATCGCCTAAATGGTCATAATTGCTTCAACTTTTTTGTCAGATCGTGGACAAAGAACCAGCGGATGCCAATTCTGCAAAGTTTTCTAAACAAAAAAAGATGACCTGTTGCTTGACGAGCCCTTTGCCGCTGTTGTTGTGTTCTCCGTTGGAATTCAACAGCAAATAGCCCTCGTAATTGGCGAACAATGATGCAAAATGTTCAAAGAAGTGATCCCGGATTGCGGCGTTGAAGCGCAGACCCTTTATTTTTGAGTGAGTTTCTTCTCTATCACAATAGCATAATCCAAAAAATTCAAATCAAAGTTCATATTTAAGCAAGGAATCAGAAAGGTTTGGTTTAAAACATAGCACACATAGTAAAAAAATGTCTAAATTTCTAACCAACTTCAACCTATCATGAATAAAAATAAAACATCCCTTATTTATTCAGTAAACAATTTTAATAGGTTTAATACGTGATTTTAATGTTTAGACTTTTAATATGAAATGAATGATTTGTTTTTATAGATTTTTTTAATATAATTAATTCGATTTTTGGCCAAGTAAATGACAAACTTTCTGATAAAAGCCATGCACATTCCCGTCCTGTTGACCAACAGCGGATGCTCTTGCAGCATTCGCGGCCGCAGATGCCTTCAACAAGGCATTTATATGGCCAATGATCTGATGTTGTCGCGGGAAGGCCGGTAAATCCTCGGGCACATCCAAATGTCTCGCATCGATGTCCAACAGGCAAATGTTGCACTGAACCGAACCGATGACGGAGGATTTCCCAAATAAAAATGAATTTTACCTGGAAAAGCTGCTTCGGGAGATGTTCTCCCCCGTCGTCAAGGCATAAGCCCATCAACCTAAACTCAAAAATGAGAATGGCAATTATGGCACTAATAAGTACCCATAAAAAGTAGAAAACAAGTGAAGGGGAAGCTTCTCAAAATCAAAAAAAAAATCGTTTGGTGGTTTCGAGGTCGAAAATTGTTCGTTCAAAGAGATAGGGTTAGAAATTTTATCCAAAAAATGAGGAAAGCAGGTGTGATTAAACCGCCTATATAAGACCTTAAAGATCAAATGTGGATGAGAAGGACAAAGGACACATTTATTTTCTTAAATATTTGAAAAAAAAACAAAGATAAAAATTCCATAAAATTTTCAGTTTTTGAGAAACTTGCCATGGGATCGGTGCCTCCAAAAACTTGAGCTGAGTGTGCGGAAGGATGGGACAATAGGGCATTTGCCAGCCAAATGGGAACACGAGAACGGACAGGCACTCGGCGACGAGCATCAGACTTCGTTCGCCTGCAAAATGCAATTTTTTGTTGGATTTGAGTCAAAATAGCAAACTTTTAGAGACGATCAATATCTGATGCTCGAGCATGAAGCAGGTCAACAGCTAAATTTATGCAAATTCATCGATTTATAAGTTTTGATTACAGATTTATGTGTATTAAGTAGTCTATGTCTATCCCCTCCTCAAATCTCAAAAATTTTGCGGAACCCTCGTCGGTTCGGCCGCGAGATTAAATTTTCGATAATTTTTCGCATTGTTACACTTATGGCAGACCTTAATGAATTGTTCGACACTGATGTGGCCGAATAATGTTTCAATGGGGTAGTCGAAAAAAGGCAGTTCACTGGGATTCGGCATTCGGACGAGCAGGTGGAAATCGGAGAAGGAAAGTTGAAGCGCAGTCGAGGGAGACGGCAGAGGAAGCTGTGTAAGAAAATGTTGTGTAATATTTGGGAAAAAATTTGTGGAAATAACATACCTCATATAACATCCAATGGAGCAAATCCTCCAATGAATATTCCTTCAAGGGAAACTTGTCCTGGACCAGAGCCCATAAATTGTGAAGCAGGTTTTCGGACGAATAAATGATAGGCACCTAAGTTTTAACAAAGTGTTATTTATGCTATCTTTAAAGACATAGAACAGAGCCCGGAATTTTGAAAATTTTGGGAATTAGACCCCAACCCAAATGCTGGCAAATTAGCATACCGGGGTCACAATGGCAATGCACTTGGCAATGAAGAGCGGACTGTCGGGCGCTTTGTAGTAGGACATGTGCTCGTCCTCCCGCCGAAGTGCTGCCTCCCCCGTCGGCGGCTGTCCATCGTCGCCGCCAAAGTTCACCGTCGAATGAGTGCCACCGCCGCCGCCCATCCGTCGTCGGTTCCCGGCATAATTGGACGACAGTTTGCGCGGCAGAGAATGGGTGCTGAACCGGGGGAGGACCGCGGGCGAAGCAGAACCAGCAGCAGGACGGTGCATGGGCGAAGGCTGTTCAACGGCATCGTCCTCCTCGGGCGACGAGGTCGGCGCGGACGAAGCACTGTTGCCGCAGGCAAACTCCCGCAAATAGTCCAATTGGGCATTGAAACTGTAAGTAAGCAGTGAGCCCTCCGTGATTAAAAGTCTGTCGGTCCGAACAGGAAACGAAAACCCGAGATTTTTCGATTCAGTCCCTGATCCTGATACCCAAAATCTCTTAGTTCGGTTAGCCTTATCCGTGAGCAGAGACTATAGAGTAAACTCACATTTGCTGACGAAGTTCCTTAGATCGAAGCTCCTGCGAAACGGAAAAGAAGGCATTAGAAACAATGTGCAAACAAAAATGCGCGATAGACACCTCGAAGAAGACAAGCGAGCATCCATACACTTTCGCGCCATCTGTGTACGAAAAATATAACATTAAAAATTTGTTGGCATTGGGAAGAAAAAAAAATCCTAGTTCCCGGTGATATCCATTCAATTTAGATTAAGTGATAAGGGATTGGATCGGAGTTCGATTTAGGCATAAATTTAGGCATAAACTGTCCACATAGTGAGATAGATAGTAACCGATGGTTGTCAAAGCTCATCATTCATCAATTTCCCCAAATTCGATTATCGTATAAATTTTAAGGTAAAACATGCAAGCATACCCCACAAAAGTGTTGGTTATTTTTTAGAAAAAAACTGAAATTTTCTGGTTTACTCTTCCCGCGTCCGAATTTTTTTTAGCAATTTCAGTGATGGGCTAGGACTCAAACCTAACCTTCTCTGATGATTACGAACGAGTGGAAAGCAGGCTCTCTTGGTACGTTACGCTCCGTGCACAGTCGAATGCCCCGAGGCATCGCAAGCTAAAAAATGCACTCATTTGCAAAAAGCCGACGAGATAAAGCACACAAATCGAACCGAAGCAATTTCCGGCACAAACGGCTTGTTCGGTCGTTCGACGGGATAATGTGCGATGATTTTGGGCTCATAGCTCGCGTCCAACGGGGACTTTCTGCTGACGGGGGTCGTTCTGTCTCCGAATTCCGCCACTCTTTCTTGCTGAATTTTCGGAGTTGGCATTGTCGTCAGAAAAAAAAAAAAACACAAACATCAGTGATTCCTAATTTTATTCAGACTCTGGGCATATTAAGCAATAGAATAAAAAAAGGAAAGGACAACAGAAAATTTTCCATCGCGCTTCGACGTAGCGATTTTTTTTGCACCCCACTCACAGGCAAAAAGATTACAATTTTAAGCCAAAGTCTCTTGCTTTGGAATTCTGGAAAAAGTTTGGAAAACAATTCTCCACAAAAGTGACATTTTGGTAAAACTACACAAAATTTCCCTTAAAAATTATTTTATTTTTCCCATCGTTTGCATAAAAATGGATGTCGTTAATCGGCCATCTGCCTTACCAAGTAAGTCTTCACAAATATACACATAGCTTTTTATTTGTACTGTAAAAAAATCCCATTTTATTCAATATTACCTAATCGGATTTATTGTTGACTAAAATTAAATTTGCCAACCTTCAATCCACTTGCCGGGTCGTAGCCGATGATTGCAAAATAATCACAGAGCGGCCCAAATTCTCCTCCGCCAATATGATTTGCCATACTTCTCCTGTTGAGCACTGTTCCCATAAAGCGGAAAAGTCTAGGAAAAAACGGTCGCAGTGACTTCACTTGTGTTATGCGAGCGGCGCGCTGAAGAATAATCAATTACAATTAGTTGAATTTGAATGTATGAATATATTAGCTGACTGGCACACATTCTCTCCTCTTCTTGCTTTTGAGCTTTTTAACTGGTGGCTGACAGTAGTAAATTGAATCAATGCATGTGCATTGCACGCAATTATAATTTGAGAAGATAGAGAGCAGTAGGAGCAAAGTCTGTCCGAGAAAAAACAAAAAACGCGGGAAGACAAAAAATCCCAGGTCCATCAACAAAAGCATAATGCCAAAACCAAAGTTTGCCATCCATCTGAAACCTCTACCGACCTGCTTTATGTTGTTAGCTTGTTGGACCCGCCCGTGCGCGCTTGTGAGAGCAGCACTTGTGGACAACTGCTATATCCTATATATCTTCGTATTGTGAGTGAATATATAAAAATCCCTTTAAGTAGGCTCTGGCTCTTACAGTTGGTCAATCTACTAACTAGAAATGATTTCACACTTATCAATGGATATTTCGGATGGTGGAGGAAAAAAGAACATGGATATAAGATCAAATCAAAATGCCCCGGTCCCGTTTACAAAAAAACCAATCTACCCGAAAATGGCAAACTTTATTGTCAATTATTTGGAATAATGGACTTTAAATATGTTTTTTGCCACAGTATGTATGTTAATGTCAGAATTGGAGGCTAAAATGGTGGTGTGTGTTGGTGTGGTTGGTGGGTGGACACTGACACTGATGAGACTGGCTCCTCCTTCGCTTCCCTGTCGTCAATGTAAAAGCAGATGGATGAAACTCAATCCGGGGCATTGGTCGCGGAAGTGTGTAATCCGGAAAGACCTTGTAATCCGGAAAGACCTCCGGAAAACCGGGCGTGAGAACACAGTGTCTTGGAGGGTTCCTCTCAATTGCATATTGAATGAATGTGAATGAATAATTTTCCAAACTAATAATCCGATCCCACACTTATTAATAAATAGTTCGTTGCCAAAGATTGATATATAAGTAAAATTGATGCGATTGAGGCAAGTGAGTTCTGCACCCATAACAAACCCAACCTCATTAGACATTACTCATAAGGAGGCACAGACTCCCCAAGCACGTATTTAAGGGGGGAGGGGTACACGGGGTACGTATCCCCCTCCCCTCCCCAAGGCCGAAAATAAAATTTTGTTTTTGGCGATCGGGGGGGAGAAAAAGGGAAAAAATTCGAAAAATTTCGTTCAGAATAGGTCAAAATTTGATCAATTTCCTTTCCAGAAATGGTCTAAAATACCAAAAATTTTCTCCGGCGGCGCCTATCAGCACCGCCGGCACCCCCCACTAGAAAGTTCAATTTCATTATCTAAAAGGGCAAAATTCACGTATATTTGGGCTAAAAATGCATTTTTTAGGCTGAAAAATGCCTTTTTTGGACTAAAAAATATCAATTTTTGCACAAATTTTCGCCGCGCCTTCGGCGCGGCGAAAATTTTCGCGAAAATTTTGGGCCTCCACCATCGGTACACCCCCTCAGACCAAAATCCTAGATACGTCCCTGGGAATGGGGGTTTAAAAGGGGAAGGGAACAGGGGTTTACTTTTTGAAACCACTATTCCCTCTTTAACAGTCCATGTTCCCTTTTGATTTTTAAATTTTTATGAAGCTAACTTTTTTTTTCTTGGGTTGCGTGCAAAAATTTTGGGATATTAGTACTCAGTTTGATAAGTCAATTTTACCCTTTTGGATAGGGAAATTGAACTTTTTTAGGTTTTGCGGGGTGCCGGCGGTGCCAATAGGCGCCGCCGGGGAACATTTTTGGTATTTAAGACCATTTCTGGTAAGGAAATTGACAAATCTTGACCAATTTTAAACGAAATTTTTCGAATTTTTCCCTTTTTCTCCTCCGACCGCGAAAAAAAAATTATGGGGGGTACGTACCCCGTGTACCCCTCCCCCTAAATCCGTCCCTGCGAGAGGAATCAACCACTTTTGTGTGCCACTTTTGTCCGATTTAAAGGACTGGCTGTCTCCTAGGATATTATCG